>CAUYUJ010018738.1:160000-167500 GCA_963575745.1 Prorocentrum cordatum
ATTAGTGCTCCTCATATCCTCCTACTATACTACTTGCTACTTACTTACGACATGCTACTTACTACTACTTGTCTTACTACTCTACTACTATTACATAACGACTACTACAACAAGTACTACTTACTAATCTTATTTATACTGTGCTTTAATACTACTACTACTACTACTACTACCACTACTACTACTACTACTGCCACTACTACTACTACTACTACTACTACTACTACCAATACTACTACTCCGCGATGATGATGATGGTGATGATGATGATGACGCCGATGGTCATGATGATGAAAATGATGATGATGTGAGGGGGAGGGAGGAAGGGGGAGGGGGAGTAGAGGAGGAGGAGAGGAACGCGGGTCGACGTCTCTTGAAAACGATCTCGAGGACCCAACACCACAGGATGGTTGGGAAATATATGTGTGTAAGTGTATATGCGTGCACATGTGTATGGACGGGTGTGCATATATGTGCATATGCGTGTATACCCACGTACGCGGCACAAGCCGCGCGACGCAGTCGACATGGTGCCACCCATGGGCTACATGTTGTTTGATAAGCATATTATGTTGCGCCATAAAGAAAGCGACGTGGACAATGGTTGGGGGTGGGCTTATGCATCAGTGTATGTGGCACCATGTATGGACGGGCCTCAAGCGAACTTGGTTCCCGGGAGGCCAGGCCTCAAAGCGGAATTGGTTCCCGGGAGGTCCCGGGAGGCACTCTTCAAGCCGGAATTGGTTCCCGGGAGGCCCGGGCGCCATGACCTCAAGCCAGAATTGGTTCCCGGGAGGCCCGGGCACCATGACCTCAAGCCGGAATTGGCTCCCGGGAGGCTCTCCCGGGAAGGCGCCCTCAGTGAGGTCCGGCCCACCTTTTTTTCAATGAGTCAAGTTAGCTCGATTTTGGACATGGCCAGCGAAATGTCCAGTGGGTCTTCCGGAGGTGGGCGGAGTGCTGCTCCTAGAAGGGAACCAATGAGGACTGACCCCACCGGGGGTGGGGTCAGCCCCATTGAAAGTCTGCCGGATCTCACGGCCAGAAACGATCGCTGTTGCGTTCGGCAGAGAAACCAACGAGGGGAATCCCCCCCCCCCGGGGGGTCAGCCTCATTGGTTTCTGTGCCGAACGCAACAGTCGATCGTTCTGGCCGTGAGATCAGGCCGACTTCAATGAGGCTGACCCCCCCCCCCGGGGGGTCAGCCTCATTGGATTCGGTTGGTTTTCAAAGCCATTTCGATGAACTCTTGCTCATTGCGCAAAATCACATAGGTTTGGTTCTTCGCGTGATTATGACGACGGCGCGCCGATGATATGGGCGCGAAGATGACGACGTGATCCACGATGCAATGATGACGTGGCGACGATGACGTGATGATGACGACGCCGCGATGACGTTTTCATGATGACGTGATGATAGCGCGCGACGAATTGGTTGATAAGATGACGCGCGATGAAGACGTGGTGGTTACGACGCGATTGGCTGCGAGGATGAGGGCGGTCACGGCTGTGCCAGGGATGGCGGCGACGGTGGCGGCAAAGACCACAGGGGCGAGTGGTGCGAAAATGGTGGCGATGAGCACGGCGACGCTGCAAGTGACGGCGGTCATGACTAACGCCAATGATTGAGATGCAGACGACGAAGCGCGGCGCGCGTGACTGTGATTAAGAGAAAAAAGAGGATGCTACTACTACTACTACTACCACTACTACATCAACTACATCAACTACTACTACTACTACTACTACTACTACTACTACTACTACTACTACTACTAACTCACCTATTCACTACTTACTATACATTAGTAGGTAGTAGATACTACTACACTACTACTACTAAACAACTACAACTACAAACTAATTAACTACCTTACTACTACTACTAACTACACTACTACTACTTAACTATCTACTACACTACGACTCACTACAACAAGTACTACAACTACACTATTTCTACTGCTACTACTACTACGACCACTACTGCTACTACTACTACTACAACACACTCACTACTACTGCCACTACTACTACTACTACTACTACTACTACTACTACTACTACTACTACTACTACTACTACTACTACCACTACGACTACGACTACCACTACGACTACGTCGACTACTACTACTACTACTACTACTACTACTACGACTACTACTACTACTACCACCACTACTACTAGTTCTACTACTACTACTACTACTACTACTACTACTACTACTACTACTACTACTACTACTACGACCACTACTACTACAAATACTACTACTACTACTACTACTACTACTACTACTACTACTACTACTACTACTACCACTACTACTAGGAGGAAGAACAGGAAGATTAAGAGCGCCCCGGATCGGCGGCACTGGCCGGAGGCCACTACAATCAACGAAATCCCGTCGAAATCGGTCCCCAGAGCCCTCCCGGGGTCCATCCGACGCAAGTTTTCACCATGGATCGATTTTTCCCTACATCGCGCCGCCTCGTCCTGCCAACTCGTCCCTCTTCCTCCCTCGTCCTGCCTCGTCCTAGTTCCTCCTACCTAGAGCTCCAAGAGGGCCCCAAGAAGGCTCCGAGAGGGGCGCTATGGGTCTCATCGAACCGCCGTTTTCGATGAGACCTATCGCGCTCCTCTTGGAGCCCTCTTGGGGCCGTCTTGACTCCCTCCGGGGCTCCTCGAGGACCGGCCCACCCTGTCCTGGCCCCGTCTTGGGGCTAATAGAGAGCCCTTAGGGGGCTTCAAGATAGCCTCAAGAGGACTCTAAGAGAAGGAGGCCCAGGTCTCATCGAACCGCTGTTCTCGATGAGACCTGGCGCGCTCCTCCTGGAGCCCTCTTGGGGTCCTCGTGTCCCACTCCTGGTGCCCCTCGATAGCCCTCTCACACTGACCTTCACTCGGGACGAACAAAACTTGGTCCAGATTCCCGGGGGCCACGTCGCGAAAAAAATGCAACCTCGGGGGTGGGGGTCCTCCTCCTCCTCCTCCTCCTCCTCCTCCTCCTCCCTCCCCGACTGGGGTGCCCAACGCGTGCGCTCGGGGCTCAGGCGCGCCCCCCCTCAGGGGGCGGAGGCCCGCCATCGCCGTGAGGGGCAGCCCGCGGGGGGGCTCCAGGAGGGGGGGCGACGACGACGACGACGACGACGACGACGACGACGGCGACGGCGACGACGACGACGACGACGACGACGACGACGACCACGACCACGACCACGGTAACGACGACGACGACGACGACGACGACGGCGGCGGCGGCGACGAAAACGACAGCGGCGACGACGTCGTGGTCTCGGAGGGGGAAGAGGAAAAAGAGGAGGAGGATGTGGAGGATAATGGGAATGAGCCCGATGACGACGAATAGGATTGGGATGTAGGATATGAAGACTTGCTGACTGACTGACTGACTGGGAGGAGAAGGAGGAGAGAGACGCAAGGAGGAGGAGGGGGACAGGAGGAGGAAGGTACTCGCAGTAAAGTTCCCGGTGGGGTTTTCGAGACTGGAGGAGGTGAACGAGGAGAAGGACATGAGGAGGAGGAGGAGGAAGGGGACAGGAGGAGGAGGAAGGGAGCAGGAAGAGGAGGAGGAGGAGGAGAAGGGGGGAGATACTTGCAGTAAAATTTCCGGCGGGGGTTCCGAGACTGGAGGAGGCGAGCGAGGAGAAGGACATGAGGGGGAGGAAGAGGAGGAAGAGGGGGACAAGCGGAGGAGGAGGGGGAAGGCACTTGCAGTAAAGTTTCCGGTTTGGTTTTCGAGACTGGAGGAGGAGGAGGAAATGGACAGGAGGATGTTGAGGAGGGGGACAGGAGGAGGAGGAGGAGGAGGAGGAGGAGGAGGAGGAGGGCGAAAGTACTTGCAATGTACAGTTTCCGGTGGGGGGTTCGAGACTGGGGGAGGAGAAGGAGGAGAGGGACAGCTCCAAGAGGACACCTATGGCCCCAGCAGTGCCCAATACGGATCGAATAATAAAGCCATATATTGCGGCCTTGCGGCTGCTTTCGCCGAGGCTTCTCCAGGGAGAGTAGGTCCGAATCGGCTGACGGCCGCGCTGTGTCGAGGCCAATTGGCCCGAAGACGACCAAGTTCTAGGTGCCAGATGCAAATGTTCTAGGCGCCACTTAGGGCGGTTTAGGTTGCAGGGCCGTGTAGTAAACGCCAATTATCGGGTCTGGGTGGCTGTTCCTCCCTGGAAAGACGGGGGCGGGAAGCGTCGAACCCCAAGAGGACGAAGCCTCAATGCCCTCTCGGGCAATCCGGCCCAGCGCAGCCGTAGGAGGGGGAACGAGAAGGGGGGGACTGGCTTTAGGTCGGGCCTACAAGCAGATTTTGAATGAAAATGAGAGTGTGTGTGTGTGTGTGTGCAAAATATTGAAAAATTGTCACCATTAAAAAAAAGGACGCCACCACTATTTTGGACTATGTTTGGATATTCCTCCTGTAGAGGGACATGCCCAATGCAAGACTGGCTCTGGCTTGCAGTCCCGAAACGGTGCGGTGACAGACCGTGCGGTGCCCTCGGAACCACCCAAGACCTCACCGCACGGTCTGCCAGCGCACCGTTCTTGGACGTCAAAAACCCCGGTCGCCCGAGACGTCCTCGGAGAGGGACTCGAGTCCCAAAACCGTGCGGTGACCCCGAATCCCCACCGGCTCACCATCGGGAGCGGACAAGAGGGGGGTGTCCAAGAGGGGGGGGTGCAAATCATGACCGGCGGCATGTGCGCGGCCCAGCAGGGGGGCCGGGGACGTGATGAAAGAAGACGAGGCGCCATAAGATCTGGGGAGATATCATGGCCCCCGCCATGATTTCCACCCCCCCCTAGTCATCACCCCCCTCTTTTCCGCCCTCGAAAAACCGTGCGGTGACCCCGAATCCCCACCGACTCACCGCACGGTGTGGTCGCCACACCGTTCCGGGGCCCCCTAATCTTGCAGGACCCTGCACGCGAAGCCGGGTCAACGCGCCCCTGGAGGAGGAGGAGGAGGAGGAGGAGGAGGAGGAAGAGGAGGAGGAGGAGGAGGATGGAGGAGGAGGAGGAGGAGGAGGAGGCGGAGGAGGAATCCCCACCGTCGCACCACGCGGTGTGGTCACCAAACCCGCTTGGGGGCCCCCGAGGCTCCGGGGGCGCCCGGGATCTCGGAGGGGCCCCGCCGATGCCTCGAGGCGGCAATCCCTCGGCACGGTGGGGGCCGCGGGCTCCTCGGGACACGGCTGAAGGGGCCCCAGGCCACACAAATAAATACACACAAATACGATGATGCCCCATTATGTCCTATAGTTTCTAGGTTTTCGTCTTCCCCCCCCCATTCCCATATTTTCCCATATCTTCTGGAGAATGGAGGATTCATTGTGTCTGTGTGTTTCTTTCCCTCCTGAACGGTGGGGGGGCGCCCAGGCCCCAACGGGCGACGAGGCTGGCGATTGAGGATCGATGCTCCCCCCAAGTAGCCTACAGTACAGTCGGGGCGTTGACCCAAGGAGCCCTAAAGAAGGAACGGGGCCCTTTTTTCCCATAAGTTGCACTCCGATGTCCCATGGAAAACCTCATGGAAACCTAAGGCAAGCTGTAGAACAATCAAGGAACACCGAGCCCCTCCCCAACGAAAAGGGTTCCTTCTTCAGCGCCCCGACTGTACAGTAGGAGCCCGACCACAAGGAACCTTCCACAAGAAACCCAGCCCTGAGGCCCCAGGACGTCCATGGATGGTCGATGGTTCGTGGCGCGGGAGCGTCACGCCTTCCATAGCACAGCCATCGAAACCCAAGCAGCCCAGGGCACCCTGGAGGCAAGCAGGGCGTTTCTCGGCACGGGCCTCCACTGTATAGCCTACAGCCACTCCCCATCGCTGCCCCTGGCCATGCCAACTCCCCTCCCGTCACGGCGAGAGGTAGCAAGAGGGGGGGAGAGGCCAAGATGTCTCCGGTCTCCGCCTGAGATGGCCCACGACGGGGGGGGGAGGGGGGAGCCCAAGGACGAGGAGAACGAGTGCAGCGCAGGCCACGAGGTGCTCGCTTGCAGGCGGCCCGGCGACCAGTTCCCCTCGTCCATGCGGGAGGGCGGCCAGAGGTAGAACCGGTCGCGGCCTGCACGCGGGGCTAAGGAATGCCAACCACTAGGCCTCTCTCTCTCTCTCTCTCTCTGAATGCTCATTCTCTCTCTCACTCCTCTCTCTCTCTCTCTCCCTCCCTATCTACCGACAGCTGCTCCCCCTCCTCTCTCTCAACTGAAACAACGGGAATGAAGTGCATGACACAACCACAAACTTGCGATCTGACGTATCAAGACGTTCATGAGCAGCAACCAGGCACACGCTGAGCTCCGTAACCGGTACGAAGAGGGATGCAAGCAAGGCCAGACAAGCGCCAACAACATCACCACTGCCACCACGGCTCTCCCATCCCCGAAGACACTCCGATTTCGTCACGGAGGCGTGCACGGGGAACGCGCTCAGACCGCCACCACCACAGCTCAGACGCCTGGAAGAAAGGCCACACGCGCGCGCGACGCTTCAAGGTCGAAGGCGATGTTGTAGCGTGCCCGAGCCATCAAACCCAGAAAGCCTTCTGGGCGGAGGTGGTCTAAGGCGTTTCCTCTTTCAACCTTACAGTGGAGGCCCGACCACAAGAAACTCCCCACAAGACACCCAACCCTGAGACACCAGGACGTCCATTGGTTCGTAGTGTGGGAGCGTCACGCCTTCCACGGCAAAACCATCGAAACCCAAAGAAACCTAGGGCACCCTGAAGGCAAGCAGGGTGTTTCTTGGCCTGGACCTCCACTGTTTTCTCTTCCCTTTTGCGGAGGTGTTTGCCCCTCTCTCCCTCCCTCTGGGTATGGGCAGCAGGAGTCCGCGGTCCGCCTCGGGCCCGACCAGTTGGGCCGCCCAAGCTAGCCCGCGAGGTCTCCAAGATGGCCCCGAAAGTCAAAGGTGCCACCCAGGATGGCTCGAAATCTCACTGCGCCGACCTCGCAAACGTGCTCCAGCAAATTGTTGAATGGTCTTCTGTGAACGCCAAATCCCGGAACGGCGAGCAAAAAACGGCGAAAAAATCACGCGGATGTTTGTAAATCGTCGTTCCTGGCCGGAAAAATCCGCACGACATGACCTGCGAATTCTGGAACGGAATTCTCCAGGACACTCCGGGCCCATCCGATTGTTTTCCGAACGGAAAGCGCTCTGCGATGTTGGCGCCATGACAGATCCGCAGACCCTGTCGGCATATGTGAAAGGTTTTTCTTGCTCAGTCGTCGTCGTCGTCGCTCGCCCTCAAGCGCTCCAGCCAGGGGGGAACGGAGCAACGTCGCAATCGAGTCGAAGGAATGCCCCCTTTCCTTTGATCCCTCCGCTGCCAAGGGGGGGGGGATCCCAAGGGGGGTGTCCTGGAGGGGGTGTGGAGGGGAGGGCGCGGGCCGGGAATAAGGCCGATCCCAACCACTTCGGGCCGACCCCAACAATCCCAACCACTTGGGGCCGATCCCAACCAAGCG
>CAUYUJ010018738.1:175000-410000 GCA_963575745.1 Prorocentrum cordatum
TCTCGCCACTCATGCGAAGGGCGTACTCCATGCCGATCGCAACCTTCCCCATGTTCACGTCCACTGGCAGGCGCTTGGACGTCTCTGCGGTGAGCATCTTGACCCTGGCCCCGTCGATGGCCTCCTTGACGCCGACGATGGCGAGCACGGCGGCCGGGATCTCCTTGACGCGCGGCATGCCCAGGATGGCCGCGCGCATCTCCGGCGACCTGATGCAAGCGGGGGCCAGCAGGATATCCTTGTCGACGTGCATGGCCCTCAGCTCGTCGAGGCGATCGACGACCCACTTCTCGACGGCGTCGCATGCCTTCTTGAACAACTCGAGGCCGTACTCCGCCGAGAGTTCGAAGAGCTTCGCGTCGATCGCCACGGGGCAGAGCTCGTGCGATGGCATCGCGGAGGCGAGGGACGCCGGGGCCACCTGCAGCTGCTTCCTCAAAAGCTCGACCCGTGCGAAAAGCTCCGACGCGTCCTTCGTCAGCTGCACGACCACGCCCTTGTCCTCTAGAGACCTCCCAGATGGGGTCTGGGGCGATGGGTCGGAGGATCGCGCCGCGTCGCCAATGCATCGAGGATGCATCACCCATGCATCGGCGATGCGTCGGCGACGTCGGCGACGCATGGGCCATCGGCGTGGAGATAGCCGCGCTCCTCATCGACCTGCATCGCCGATGCATCGGCGATGCGCCGCGATCCTCCGACCCCGCCTCACCTGCTCGGGCCCCATCTAGGAGGCCTAGATCCTCCTGGCCCGCGGCGGCGGCATGCGCAGCGCGGACCACCGTGCACTGGGACGCCACGGAGGCCAGCGTCCGCAAGCACAACACCTTGAGGCGAAGCGAAGTCTCCCCGACACTCGCCAACTTCGCGTCGAACTCATCGGCAGGGGTACAAATTGCCGCGCAAGCGACCTTCGCGAGATCCTCCAAGTCTTTCAGCTTCTGCTCATGGCCATCGGCCGCGGCCGTCGAGGGATCGGAAACGGTGTCCGCGCACAACTGCATGAGATCCGCCACCCTCTTCGAGTCTGCGGCCAACTTCAGCAGGGGCTCCCGGACGCCAGCAAGCAGCGCATCGGTGGCGATGGGCCGAAGCTTGCCCAGGCAATCCTGGACGCGCTGGTCACCCCGCAGCTTCGCGATCACGGGGTCCTTCACGAGGTGGAGCTGGTCGAGATCCTTGAACGTCTGAGCGTGGTCTGCGCTCATCTGACGTGGGTCATCGTTCCGAGCCTTCAGCGCCTCGAGCGACCCGAGCCACCTGGCCATCAAGCCAAGCGCCTCGCGCCTGACGCTCACGTCGCCCAGGTCCTCCGCCTCGACGTCGCTCTTGATGAGGTTGCCATTGAGCTTGATGTCGAATCCACGCTTCAGCAGCCTCGCAGACGTGGTCAGCTCCTCGACTGACAGCCCCTGCTTGAGGAAAGACGCCATGGCGTCCATCTGGCCAGAGTCCATTGTCGCCCCCGCCCACGTCTCGACGAGCCCGGCCGCGCCCTCCAGAAGCAGCCCGGTGGTTCGCATGTAGACCTTGTGCGCTGACCAGCGCGCGGGCTTGATCTGATCCGTGGACCAGAAGCACTCTTCGGTAGCATCAGCCCAATCACTAATCTTCTCGAGCGCCTCCAAGGCCCTGGGGATGTCTGCCTTGGCGATTGCATCATCTGTCTTGCCGTTCGAGACCATCTGGTCCCACGTCTCCGCGACGCCGCCCCACTGAGACTGGACCTGCTCCCAACGACCCAGTTCCTGCTTCGCGAAGTCGACGATGCCCTGGCCATGCGGTTGCGGATGGCGTTTGAACACGCAGCCGACGTGCGCCTCCGAACTCTGCTCGACCGCCTCGACGGCCTCCGCCAAGCGCGCGCCGGGCTCTGCCGCGCAGAGAAGGCGCACCGCGGCGAGCTCCCCCTGCAAGGCCGCGTCCCCCACCGAGTCCTCCAGCGCCTGGCACTGGCGCTTTATCTTCTCCTGGGCCTCCGAGATCGCGATGGTCGGCTTCATCAAGACAGCGACGAGGCCCTCGTTGATTACGGACCGCATCTTGTCAACGGATTCCAACTGCGCAATGCGCGCGGCAAGGGAACTCGCTTTCTCCCTGGTGCCGAACCCGTGCTCCATCTCGACTCGGAGCCGATGCGTCTCGAAGAACGAGCACCTGACCACCTCTGGTTCTGAGTCCCCGGCAAGCGTTTTCAAGTGCGCTTCGAAGCTGGAAACGAAGGCCTCGTACCGCGAGATCTCCGCGATGAGGTTCTGGCTCTTCTTGTTCTTGTCCGACGCCGCGCCTTCTGGGCGCGGAGCGGGCGCGCCCTCGGACCCTCTGCCCAGACCCCTGAGCTCCAGCCCTGAAGAGTCAATGGGCCCCTAGCCAAAATTCAATCACGCGGGCCTTTGAGCCGTTCCCCGGCGGGCCCCCCGACGCTTCCAGACAGCCCAGGGCGTTTCCAGGAGGGGGCCCAAACAGCCCGACAGGGCCCCGCGCAAAACGGCCCCAAACGGCGCCTAGAAGAGGGGGCGCGAACCGAACATCCCGAGCTTTCCGCCCCAAGGGCCCTCCAGGGGGGCCCAAGAGGGCGCCCGGGAGGGAGCCCCCGAGAGGGCCCCAAGAAACCCCCAAGAGGCCCCAAGTGCCCCAAGAGGCCCACACAAGGTCCCAAGAGGCCCCAAAACGGCCCCCAAGAGGCGACCAACCTGCCCCCAAGGGACTTCAGAAAAAAAACCCGCGGGATCCCAGCGAACACCCCATGAGCTTCAACCCAGGGTGGCGGGGTGGGCCGAAGGGCACTAGATAGATCTTCATAGCGCCCTCGATGACCTGCAGGCGGTTCAGGGCCACCTGGTCCTCCTGCCCCAAGCCGCCCCCGTCGAACATGGCATCATCCTGCTTGGACCTCAGGATGCCGATGTACCTCGTGATCGAACGAAACTGGGCGGCACTCGTCTCCGAGTAGAAGAACGCGGTGCTCTCGTCGGCGTCGCGGAACTCCCCCATCAACTTTGCGGAGTACCTGGCGCAGGGGGGGATGGGGGAAGCAGCGGGCCCAGGGGGGCGGGGCGACTGGCGCGTCCGCAGCCGGCTCGATAGCGGAGGCCTGAAAATATGGAGCCACGCCTCAGGCGAGGCCCAATATTTTCAGACCGCCCCGGTCCCAAAGTCCCGCCGTGGCGACGAGGCCCAAGACGGGCGCCGACAGGAGTGCGCCCCGTCCGCCACCCCGAAGGGCAGCGGATGGCGCGCGCCCCGCCCCCGCGGGGACGGCCCGACAAAACCGAAGACCCAAGCGGGAGGAGGAGGGGGAAGTGCGAGAGGGGGGGGGCAGACGAGGAAGGAGCGGGCCAGGGGGAAGAGGAGGGCGGGGGCGAAGGGGGCGAGGAGGCTGCTTCGCCCGAGGGCGCTCGGGGAAATTCACCGCCTTCCTCCCCGCCGTCCCAGCGACCGCCGCCTCGCCCGCGTCCCGCGCCCGTGCCGGCCGCCCGCCGCCCCCAGAACTGGCGGCGGCGCCGCTGCTCTTCTCGGCGCTGGGGGGGGTCGAAGTCTGCTTGGGCGGCTGGTTCCTCGACTTCGGGGCGCTGGGCGGCGCCTGCTTCGCCTGCTTCACCTGCTTCGACTGGGCCTGCTGGGCGCCCCTGCCGCCCTTCGAGCTTCTCCGAGGAGGCTGCTGGGCGCTATCGTCGGACACTTGGCCGAACAACTTGCGCGGCCTCGCTCGGGCAGCGGGCAGGGGGGCCGCCTCGCCGCCCTGGGGGCCCTTGACCTGCTGGCCCCCGCCTCCCGATGCCTCGGCGCCCGCCCCGCCCGCTCGCACCCCCGCCTGCTCCGTGGCGGATCGCTGCAACTCCTCGAGCTCCTTCATCATCTCCTCGTTGGACCTCCCGGCCACCATGCTCGCGTAGTCATCCAAGTTCTCCTGCACGATATCGTCGAACTTCGCCTGGCCCCCGCCGCCGTCGGAGTCCTCACCGTCAGTGACAACCTCCTTCGGGAAGGGCGGCAGAGGAGTCATGGGAAGTCAAGAGACGGGGGGCGAAGGACGAGGTTCAAGAGGAGCCACGAGAGACGCGACTAAAACTATCTTGCAGGCCTGAGTGGCCCACAAGACTGACCCATATGAAAAACATGATGGACCCACGAACCCGGAAAGGGATATAGACATGCGCAGCATGGTCAGGTTTTCACGATACCCAACTGGGCGACACCTCACAAAACATCCCACGAGACACCCCGCGAAACATCCCACGAGACACCTCGCGAAACATCCACGAGACACCTCGCGAAACGTTCCACGAGACACCCCGCGAAACATTCCACGAGACACCCCACGAAACATTCCCGAGACACCCCACGAAACATTCCACGAGACACCCCACGAAACATTCCACGAGACACCCCACGAAACATTCCACGGGGGTGCGACTGGGTGTGGTCGTGCTGGGGTGTGGTCTTGCTGGGGTGTGGTCGTGCTGGGGTGGGGTCCTGCTGGGGGGTGGTCGTGCTGGGGCGTGGTCGTGCTGGGGCGTGGTCGTGCTGGGGCGTGGTCGTGCTGGGGTGTGGTCGTGCTGTGGTGAGGTCGTGCTGGGGTGGTCCGCGCCCTGTGATTTAGCACCGCGAGCAACGACAGGCAACCACTCAACCAGGACAACCACGAGGAGACGCGTAACGCACGCAACGGCACGGGCGCCACTCATCAAACACACAGGGAGTCCGTGGCTGCATCGGTTGAGTGGTTGCCTGTCGCCGCCCCCTGGGCGGATCCCCCTCGTAGTCGTCGTCGTCGTCGTCGTCGTCGTCGTCGTCGTCGTCGTCGTGGTCGTGCTGGGAGGTGGTCGTGCTGGGAAGTGGTCGTGCTGGGGCGTGGTCGTCGGCTGGGGTGTGGTCGTGCTGTGGTGAGGTCGTGCTGGGGTGTGGTCGTGCTGGGGTGTGGTCTTGCTGGGGTGGGGCCGTGCTGGGGTGGGGTCGTGCTGGGGTGTGGTCGTGCTGGGGTGTGGTCGTGCTGGGGTGGGGTCGTGCTGGGGTGGGGTAGTGTTGGGGTGTGGTCGTGCTTGTCGTGCTGGGGTGTGGTCGTGCTGGGGTTTGGTCGTGCTGGGGTGGGGTCGTGCTGGGGTGTGGTCGTGCTGGGGTGTGGTCGTATCTATAGGCGCATACGTAACAAAACAAGCGTTTCGCTCGAGACATCCTCGGCAAACTCTGCGGAGCAAGCGTTTCGCTCGAGACATCCTCAACGCACGAAAAAGTGGCCCGCACCCTGCGATTTATCGATCGGGATTTCAAAAACAAGCGTTTCGCCTGAGACATCCTCAAATTTTAATCCGCCGGCCTCCTTCGACCTCGATATTTATCAGGGAAAGAATCCGCCGGCCTCCTTCAAGTGAGGCACCGGGGACAAGTTTACATACTAAACATGATGGACCCACGAACCCGGAAAGGGATATAGACATGTGGAGCATGGACACGTTTTCATGATACCCAACTGGGCAACACCTCACGAAACATCCCACGAGACACCTCACGAAACAGCCCACGAGACACCTCACGAAACATTCCACGAGACACCTCACGAAACATTTCACGAGACACCCCGCGAAACATTCCACGAGACACCCCACGAAACATTCCACGACGACAGGCAACCACTCAACCAAGGCGGTGTGGTCGTGCTGGGGAGTGGTCGTGCTGGGGTGTGGTCGTGCTGGGGGGTGGTCGTGCTGGGGGGTGGTCGTGCTGGGGGGGTGGTCGTGCTGGGGGGTGGTCGTGCTGGGCGTGGTCGTGCTGGGGCGTGGTCGTGCTGGGGCGTGGTCGTGCTGGGGCGTGGTCGTGCTGGGGCGTGGTCGTGCTGGGGTGTGGTCGTGCTGTGGTAAGGTCGTGCTGGGGTGCGGTCGTGCTGGGGTGTGGTCTTGCTGGGGTGGGGTCGTGCTGGGGTGTGATCGTGCTGGGGTGGGGTCGTGCTGGGGTGTGGTCGTGCTGGGGTGTGGTCGTGCTAGGGTGGGGTCGTGCTGGGGTGGGGTCGTGCTGGGGTGGTCGTGCTGGGGGTGGTCGTGCTGGGGTGTGGTCGTGCTGGGGTGTCGTGGGGGGGTGGTCGTGCTGGGGGGTGGTCTGGGGCGTGGTCGTGCTGGGCGTGGTGTGGGGCTCGTGCGGGCTGTGGTGGGTCGTGCTGTGGTGAGGTCGTGCTGGGGTGTGGTCGTGCTGGGGTGTGGTCTTGCTAGGGTGGGGTGGTCGTGCTGGGGTGTGGTCGTGCTGGGGTGTGGTGTGGTCGTGCTGGGGTGTGGTGGTCGTGCTGGGGTGGGGTCGTGCTGGGGTGTGGTCGTGCTGGGGGGGTGGTCGTGCTGGGGGGGTCGTGCTGGGGGGGTGGTCGTGCTGGGGGGGGGGTCGTGCTGGGAGGTGGTCGTGCTGGGGAGTGGTCGTGCTGGGGCGTGGTCGTGCTGGGGCGTGATCGTGCTGGGGCGTGGTCGTGCTGTGGTGAGGTCGTGCTGGAGTGTGGTCGTGCTGGGGTGTGGTCTTGCTGGGGTGGGGCCGTGCTGGGGTGGGGTCGTGCTGGGGTGGGGTCCTGCTGGGGTGTGGTCGTGCTGGGGTGTGGTCGTGCTGGGGTGGGGTCGTGCTGGGGTGGGGTCGTGCTGGGGTGTGGTCGTTCTGGGGTGTGTTCGTGCTGGGGTGTGGTCGTGCTGGGTCGTGCTGGGGTGGGGTCGTGCTGGGGTGTGGTCGTGCTGGGGAGTGGTCGTGCTGGGGTGTGGTCGTGCTGGGGTGTGGTCTTGCTGGGGTGGGGCCGTAGCGTTTCGCTCGAGACATCCTCAAATTTTAATTCGCCGGCCTCAAAAACAAGCGTTTCGCTCGAGACATCCTCAAATTTTAATTCGCCGGCCTCAAAAACAAGCGTTTCGCTCGAGACATCCTCAAATTTTAATTCTCGGGCTCGTTATTTATCAGGGAAAAATTCGCCGGCCTCCTTCGACCTCGTTAATTATCAGGGAAAAAATTCGCCGGCCTCCTTCAAGCAGGCGCCGGCCTCCTTCAAGCAGGCACCGGGGGACTAGGTTTACCTACTAAAAGAGAACCCTGGGCCGGAGCCCTTTCCGGGAAAAGGAACCCTGGGCCTATGCCCTTTCTGGGAATAAGATTTCAGGGCCAATCCAGTCGCGGGAAAATGCGGAAGCATTTAAACCCCACGACAGCCCAAGAGGCCCTCAGGAGGGCTCCGAGGCGGCCCGGGAGGACCCCGAACCGGCCCGAGAGGTTTTCGAAACTGCCCCAAGCCACGTCGTCCAACGGGCTCAGCTTTCCGCCCCGGGCCCTGCAAACACCCGCTCAAAACACATGCCCCCAGCGACGTCGTGTAAAGACTAGCTACCTCAGGGGTCACGTCCCGACTTTAAGTGTAAAGACTCGCGTCTTGGTTTCGTTTCTGGTTGGGCCAGGGCCCGCCGCGCGACCCGCCCAGCGACCCGCCCCAAGGGCCTCAAAATCGTCTCTTGCTTGACCTCTCTGGGGAAGGTCAAGAGACGACGGAGAGAAGGGCCCAGAGACGAGGGGCCCAGATGAGTCTGAGAGCCCAGGTGGAAGGGAAGAGGGGTCAAGAGACGGGGCAGAAGAGAAGCTCCTCCATCTTGACGCCGTTGCTGAACTCGTTCTGGATGTCCCACGGGACGGCCTTGTCCTGCTCGCCCGGCACCGCGACCCCGAGGTAGGGCCCGAACTTGACCTTCTTGTGCCCCAAGTCCTTCCTCGGCGGCCACCCCCACTTCTTCTCGTAATATTCCTTGTGCCAGAACTTATCATTCGGGGCGATCAGCTTGGTCGTGGCGGCCGTCTCCCTCGCCACCTTTGCCTTGGCCCCGTTGTCGGAACGGGGGAACCTGCATTTGCCCGTCTCCTTCCCCGAGTCGACGAAGGCGCTCCTCTCCCCGTGGAAGTAGTCATGCTTACTCTTGTCCTTCTTCATGCAGCTCTGGTAAGTGTGGCGGCAAGGTTGGCAATGGGACACGCGCGACTGGAAGGTGCGCTCGCAGTACCAACAGTTGTCCAGCTGGCAGCCGTACAATTTGCCGTCGGGGTTGCGAGGCTCGCCCCGGCCCCACTTGATGTACTTGCTCGGGTCGATGTGGTCCATGCTGTCCGACGTGTTCCAGCAGAGGAACGAGCTCTGGACTCCGGTCCTGCCCTCGCCCTTCACATCGCCGAGCTTCCTGCGTTTGTGGCCCCCGCTCGCCTCCGACGGCGCCGCCGCCCGCGCTGCTCGCGAGCCCCGGCCATCGCCCCCGCGCCCTGGGGCCGCGGGGGGGGGCAGAAGCTCCTTCCCGTGGCAGGCGGGCATGCGAGCAGCTCCCGCGGTCGGCCCCGAGCTGCAAAGCGCCCTGTGCCCTCGAACCAAATCCCGCGACGGGCTCGAGACTGGGCCGAGGCGCCCAACGTCAAACAGCACGCAACCGCTCCAGACCCGATGGGTCGGGCCAAAGGCCCAGGACTTGCACGGGAGCGGGGCGCGGGCGCACGGGCCACGGGGGAGTCGGGCCGGGCGAAAAGGAGGATAGCAAAGGGTGGGTTTGAGAACCAGCTCGCGTAGCTGATTTTCCCGGCGCCTCCTGGCGCCGGAGGCGGCCATGCATCGAGGAACGGGCCCCCTCGGTGGGGCCGAAACCAGCTGCGCGCGGCAAGTTTCGCAACCCCCCGCATCCCAATCCCCCCCTTTCGCCCGGCCCGAAAGAGGCGGGGGCGCGGGGCCCAGTCGGAGACGCGGGAGCAGGGCGGAGGGCGGGGCAGTTGGAGGGGGGGGGGGGGCTTGGAGGCCACGCTCGCAAGTAGTCCAGCGGAAAAGGGGGGGAGGCATAGGCGGCCAGGGC
The DNA here is from genome assembly GCA_963575745.1 of Prorocentrum cordatum. Taxonomy (NCBI): domain Eukaryota; class Dinophyceae; order Prorocentrales; family Prorocentraceae; genus Prorocentrum; species Prorocentrum cordatum. The sequence goes on from CAUYUJ010018738.1 coordinate 183,832, forward strand.
GATGCCAGTCAGGGGCGCGGAGGGCCCCATCCACCTCCAAGCCCGAACCAACCAGTCGCGGCTTAGCTCGTGGCAAAGTTCCACAGGTTAGTTCCCAGCCATCCTGTGGTGTTGGGTCCTCGTTTTGAAGACGCTCCCCGCGTTCCTCCTCCTCCTCTCCTCTCCTCTCCTCCTCCTCTCACCCCTCCCCCTCTTGCCCCTGCCCCCTCCTCCCTGCGCTTCGCCCGCCCAGTGCACCGCTTCGTGGCCCCATAGGGGCTCCACCGAAGCCGCCAGTGGGGCCGCCCGCATGCGTCCCCCATACCCGATTTGGCATTTTCACTCACCCAGCACAACGCTTTGTGGCCCCATAGGGAACTCCACCGAAGCCCCCAGTGGGACCGCCCGCATGCATCCCCCACGCCCAGTTTGGTTTTTTTTTGTTCACAAACCCAGCATAACTCTTCGTGGTCCCGTAGGAGGCCCCACCGAAGCTCCCAGCGGGACCGCCCGCGTGCGTCCCACGCATTAAATCTGCTATTTTCGCTCACCCAATACAGCGCTTCGTGGCCCCATAGGGAGCTCCACAGAAGCCCTCAGTGGGGCCGCCCGCGCGCGCCCCCCGCAACCAATTTGGCATTCTCACATATCCAACGCAGCGCTTCGCGGCCCCATAGGGAGCTCCACCGAAGCCCCCAGTGGGGCCGCCCGCGTGCGCCCCCCGCGCCCGCGTACAGCGCTTCGTGGTCCCATAGGGAGCTCCACCGAAGTTCCTAGTGGGACCGCCCGCATGCGCCCCCCATATCCAATTTGGCATTTGCACCTACCCAGCAAAACGTTTCGTGACCCCAGAAGGAGCCCCGCCGAAGCCCCCGGTGGGATCGCCTGCGTGCGATTCCCATGCCCAATTTTGCATTTTCACCTATCCAGCACAGCGTCTCGTGGCCCCATAGGGAACTCCACCGAAGCCCCCAGAGGGGCCGCCCGCGTGCCCTGGCGGAGAAGCAGCAGCAGCAGCAGCAGCAGCAGCAGAGGGGTGGAGGGAGGAGGGGCGGCGGCAGGAGTGAGAAGTGGCGAGGGAGGAGGGGCGGGGGGGCGGGGGAGGAAGGGGGGGGGAGGAGGCAGAGGGAGGAGAGGGGAGTTGAGGAAGGGATGGAAGCAGACTGGCGGCGACCCCGCAAAATTGCACAATCCGCTGCCGACCCCCCAACACCCACACATGACTGCATTGGAGTTGCGATCCTTGTTCTCCCGAAGACGGCCGCGCGACTGCATGCCCCATGACGCCCCTGATTCACCAACTCCCTTGCTGATCGCTCCTGGATGGGCTGGTGGGGATACGCGAAGAGGGCGAAGAGTCAAGAATTGACGCAGCCACACCATCAGTCCCCAATCAGCGCTTGCACTAAATGGTCGCGCCCGCAATGCGGTACTTGCAACTGCTGCATATGGTTGTGTCCTTCGCCGAGCTAATGTGGGCTCTCTTGGGGCCATCTTGGGCGCCTCTTGGAGTTCTCGGGGCTTCTCGACGCCCCCCAGCTTGAGCTCTGCCCACCAGCAGAACCAGTTGAGCTCTCCCCAGCTTGAGCTCTGCTTCTCTCTGCCCATCCCGCCTGCCGTCCTAGGGGGGCACGAATGCCCCGGCTGACGGGGCGGGGCGGGCGCGCGCGGGCATCGCAGCATCAGGGCCGACTCAACAATCAAACGGGCAGAACCTCAGATCACGCGGAGATATCTCCAAGGCCTCGGGAAAGACGGCGGCTCCAAGGACACATCGAACAACCGCGACTCCACCTGCATTTTGGTGCTCTCGCGAAAGCTAAGGGCGAGGATCGCATCCCCGAGTAGCGCCTCGAACAGAGCTCTAGATTGAGCAAGGGCCGACCGCCCCGGCATTCCTGAGGGCCCACCACGAAGCGCTCTTAGATGCCATAAATCTTCTAACGGCGAAACAACTCAGAACATAAACCCGGTGCGTTAAAACAACATGGTCTCATCCAATAACATTCTAAGAACATTTCGTCGAAACCGCTCAAGCTTCTTAGAACATTGCCTGGTGGTCCTGAGGCTACGAGCGAGCCCGGGCGCGTCGCCGCTGCTTGACTGGAGGGCAAGCGCTCAAACGAAGATCTGAACACGTGGCCTCAAAGAAAGAAGAAAGACTCACTCCTCGCTGTCGCTCCCAACCGACAGCAGCTCCCCTGGGGCCTCGTCGTCGCCGCCGCCCTCAGCGCCGCTATCTTCGACGAACAAGAGGTCGCTCGACTCTCCGTCCTCCTCGCCTGGGCCGAGGGCGCTGAGGCCGTCGTCGTCCTCGGGCCCCGCCGGGGCGCCCTGGGCGCTCTCGGGGTCGCCGGGGCCAGCGCCGCCCGTCGACTTCACGGCCCCCTCGAACTCCGAGAACGGGAAGGTCTTGAAAACCGCCAGGAAGAGAGCCGCGAAGAAGAAGGCGTTGAACATGTTGCCCGCAACTTCGGCGGCCGTCTTCGGCTCGAGGCCGAGGTCGACGGCGACGTCCCAGGGGAAGCCTTGGAGCGCCAGCTGCTCGAGAGCGATGAGCGGGCGGCTCGAGCGCCGCAGCCCGCCAACCTCCTGCGCGGCGTCAACCTCGCGGCTGGGGCGCCCCCCCACCATCCTGGTCCTCCTCCTCCTCCTCCTCCTCCTCCTCCTCCTCCTCCTCCTCTCCCTCCCTCCGCCGAGGGCTTCTTGGGTCCTTTCTAGGGCCCTCTTGGGGCCCCAGGCCCTCTTGGGGCCTTGCGCTGGGCATCCGCAGAGTGAACGCGCCAATCAAAACATGATGGACCCACGAACCCGGAAAGGGATGTAGGACCCTGGTGGTCGTGCTGGGGCGTGGTCGCGCTGGGGCGCGGTTGCGCTGGGACGTGGTCGAGCTGGGCCCTGGGGGAACCAGGGTGACGCACTAGATTCTAGTTCGCCGTTCTGGCGGTACTCTTAGGGCACCCGAGCGGCGAACTAGATTCTAGTTCGCTCCTTTTGTGGGCGCCCTGGGGGCACCGGAGTGACGCGCTAGATTCTAGTTTGCCGTTCTGGCGGTGCTCTTGGGGCACCGAAGCAGCGAACCAGATTCTAGTTCGCCCTTTTGTGGGCGCCTTGGGGGCACCAGAGTGACGCTCTAGATTCTAGTTCTCGATTCTGGCGGCGCCCTTGGGCCCTTGGGGCGCCGCAGCGGCCAACTAGATTCTAGTTCGCCCCTTTTGTGGGCGCCCTGGGCGAGGGCGGGGGGGCAGGGAAGCACGACGGAAGTCATGTGGTTTACCGCCAATTGGCCTTGTTGCGGATGATGTACATGACGCTCGTGCACGTCACCGTGGGGCTCCTGTCGTACTGGGCGGAGTGCCAATCCAAGTTCACCGTGAGGTCGTGCATGGAGAGGAGGTGGCTGCAATCCTGCTTCACGCACATGTGGTAGAACCAAGCCACCTGCCGCAAACGCTCCGTCAAGTGCGCCGTCCAGTCGAGAAACTCCTTGACTGCGAGGTCCGAAGCATCCCACGCTGGCGGCCAGGTCAAACCAACCTTCCGATACATATCCAAGTGCACCGAACGCCAGTCCGTCTCGGATTTCTTTTCCTTCTTCTCGGACTCTGCATCGCCGATCTGCGCCTCCGCGCACTTCGTGACCTTCCTCTTCTTGACCTTCTGAGCTTCCGACGCCGTCTCTTTCGAGTGCTTCTTGGCGCGCAACTCCTGCAGCGCTGCCAGAAGATGCGGGTGGTCATCGGGGAGCAGGACTTCCTCCACAGACAGCGGCGCAACCTGGATCCTGTTCAAGTAGTCGAAGAGCTTCGACATCCACGGCGGAGCCTGGTACTCTGGATCCGTCTGGTCGATTGGCCGATTGGATACTGGGTAGACCAACATGATCTTCCTCTCCCGACGCTCCGGCGAGCCAAACTTGGCGGCGTCGCGGCAGAAGTATTCGAAGTGGAAACCCTCCCGGTTGAACTCCTTCGTCATGAAGGCCAGGTTCTTGGCCCCCAGCGTCTTGACGCACTCGAGCACGGAGAGCCAAGGGCGCGACTCGATGATCCACTGTATGGTTGCCCTCGCCGTGCGCCCAGTGCTGCCCTTGCCCTCCTGGACGCGCGACTGCATCTCCGACCGACCGTGGAAGAGCCCCGAGACCGAGTCGCACTCGAAACCCGCGACGAAGAAACGCGACGGCTTGATGGCGACCGTCTGACCTGACATCACCTCCTCGCCTCGCCAGCCCGACGACTCGAGGCCGACGACGTCTTTAAACAACTGCTCTGGGTACGCGTGGGCCTGGATCACATCGCGCCGGTCTTGCTCTATCTCGGCGGCGTAGCAGAGCTTCATTGGCAAGTGCATTGAGTCAGTCCGATCGAAGAACATCCGCAACCTATGCAATATCTGAGTCGTCACCTCTCCGCCGGAGAAGAACGTGCCGTAGTCGAAGACCCCGCCCAGCGCCTTGACGCCCGCGGCCAGGTTCTCCCGCATCCCGATGTAGTCGGACGGGGCGAACGTCTGGGCCAGGCGCACGATGCACAGCTCGAGGGCGCCCCGCGGCGGCGGGCCATGAGGGGGGGGGGCGCGGGGGAGGAGAGGGGGGGGGAGGAGGACAAGCTAGGTGCGCTCGCGTCATATCTGACGTCCTACCCTTCCCTCCCATCCCTTACCATGGCGCTGATTTTCTCTATCCGCGGACGCGCGTCGTAGCGGACCTGAGGAGGGGGACTAGGGGGAGGGCGGGGGGGGAGACACACACGGAAGAGGACGGCAACGAGGCGCGCGCGGGTGGACGCGGGGAGCGGCGCCAGCTACCTGCAGCGGAGGAGGCCCCCCATGCCGTCTCCGACCTGCGCCGACGAATGCAGCGCCCCCCAAGTATTGATTGGATTATTTGCGGGGGCCCGGGGAGGGCCATGTAATATTACATGGGGGAACGCAGATAATTGTTTGCAACGCAGAAAACATATATATATATATAAACCATATGTTACATGCACAGCCGCGAACCCATGTAATATTACATGCTAATAATTGAAGCACCACAACCCACTGCAAATAATAACAGGTTGCGTGAACAATTAATTGGGGGAGGGACGACGCCAGGGCACCTAAATCTGAGTGAAGAGGGCGATCTGTCTCATAGTGCCATGGGCGCGCGGCTGAAAACGGGATCCGCGGTGACCACGGGGCCCTCGGGGGCCCTGCGATGAAGAGCCTTAAGAGGTCTCAGTCAAGACGGCCCCAAGATGGCCCCAAGATCGCCCACAGCGGCTCGGCCAGGCAAAGATGAGTGGACGCACACCATCATCAATGCATCTTGGAGCATGAGGATGATGATTGTGATGATGGCAATGATGATGATGGCGATGATAATGGCGATGATGATGCTGATGATGTTGATGATGATGGTGGTGACGATGATGATGATGATGATGATGGTGATGATGATGGCGATGATGATGACGAAGGCAATGCTGAGGAGGAGGAGGAGGAGGATAACGAGAAGGAGGTTGGAACTCAAGGACTTGCGGGGGGGGGGGGGGGCATTTTGAGCGAATTGTTTATGGGTGGTCTTGCTGTTGATGGCGGCGCGTGGGAGGACGGAAGGTGAGGCGCGTGGGAGGAGGAGGTCGACCACGAGGAGGAGGACGAGGGCCAAGATGAGGAGGAGGCGGGTTGAGCGAATTGTTTATGGGTGGTCTTGCTGTTGATGGCGGCGCGTGGGAGGACGGAAGGTGAGGCGCGTGGGAGGAGGAGGTCGACCACGAGGAGGAGGACGAGGGCCAAGATGAGGAGGAGGCGGGTGCCGGAGGATATGAATACCCGACGGGGGGGAGGACGAGGGACCAGTCTGAGTGAATTGTTTTGGGGTGTATTCGCTGCGCCTGGCAACGTGCAGGAGGAGGAAGGATCAGGAGGAAGACGACGCGGTGGGATAGGGCGCGGGGTAGGAGGGGGAGGAAGCAGGGGGGGGGGAGAAGAAGGCGGAGGGACCATTTTGAGCGAATTGTTTTTGGGCGTAGTCGCCGTTTCTGGCAGAGCGGAGGAGGGCGGAGGGGCGGGGCTGGAAGGGGCGGGCCGGGAAAATGATGAGAGGGATGATGATGATGATGGTGATGGTGATGATGATGATGGTGATGATGATGATGATGATGATGATGATGCTGACGGTGGTGGTGGCGATGATGATGATGACGATGAGAATGCTGAGGAGGAGGATGGTCACGAGGAGGAGGTTGGAACTCAAGGACTGGCGGGGGGACCATTTTGAGTGAATTGTTTCTGGGTGGTTTTGCTGTTGCTGACGGCGCGTGGGAGGACGGAAGGTGAGGATGAGGAGGCGGGCGACCACGAGGAGGGCCCCAAAAATGTCGACGGCCGTTTGCCCCCCCTCTCTTTTGGGGGTGAAACGGGCGTATGCCGCTTGTTGTTGCAGCACGCCCAGTGCGGCCGGGGATTTTGGCCTAACGTGCTGGGCGGACGTCCGCACGACGGGTGGATGCTCCCGGCGCGGCCGGGGATTTTGGCCTAACGTGCTGGGCGGACGCCCGTGCGACGGGTGGATGCTCCTGATGCGGCCGGGGATTCTGGCCTAACGTGCATGGTGCTTTCCTCTTGGATGGGGATTCTGGTGTGGCGTCTCTGCAGCGGGTGGGCTGTGTTGCCTCTGGTGTGTTGCAGCCCTTTAGTCGAAGCGGGCGCTTCGGATTCTCCACGCAGGGTGGTCCTCGCGGCCGGGGATTTTGGCCTGACGTTGCTGACGTCATTCGCAACCCCGACGTGTATGCCGCTTGTTGTTGCAGCACGCCCAGTGCGGCCGGGGATTTTGGCCTAACGTGCTGGGCGGACGTCCGCACGACGGGTGGATGCTCCCGGTGCGGCCGGGGATTTTGGCCTAACGTGCTGGGCGGACGCCGTGCGACGGGTGGATGCTCCCGGTGCGGCCGGGGATTCTGGCCTAACGTGCATGGTGCTTTCCTCTTGGATGGGGATTCTGGTGTGGCGTCTCTGCAGCGGGTGGGCTGTGTTGCCTCTGGTGTGTTGCAGCCCTTTAGTCGAAGCGGGCGCTTCGGATTCTCCACGCAGGGTGGTCCTCGCGGCCGGGGCCGGGGATTTTGGCCTGACGTTGCTGACGTCATTCGCAACCCCGACGTGTATGCCGCTTGTTGTTGTAGCACGCCCAGTGCGGCCGGGGATTTTGGCCTAACGTGCTGGGCGGACGTCCGCACGACGGGTGGATGCTCCCGGTGCGGCCGGGGATTTTGGCCTAACGTGCTGGGCGGACGCCCGTGCGACGGGTGGATGCTCCCGGTGCGGCCGGGGATTCTGGCCTAACGTGCATGGTGCTTTCCTCTTGGATGGGGATTCTGGTGTGGCGTCTCTGCAGCGGGTGGGCTGTGTTGCCGCTGGTGTGTTGCAGCCCTTTCGTCGAAGCGGGCGCTTCGGATTCTCCACGCAGGGTGGTCCTCGCGGCCGGGGATTTTGGCCTGACGTTGCTGACGTCATTCGCAACCCCGACGTGTATGCCGCTTGTTGTTGCAGCACGCCCAGTGCGGCCGGGGATTTTGGCCTAACGTGCTGGGCGGACGTCCGCACGACGGGTGGATGCTCCCGGTGCGGCCGGGGATTTTGGCCTAACGTGCTGGGCGGACGCCCGTGCGACGGGTGGATGCTCCCGGTGCGGCCGGGGATTCTGGCCTAACGTGCATGGTGCTTTCCTCTTGGATGGGGATTCTGGTGTGGCGTCTCTGAAGGAGGGAGGTGGGTATACTCAAAATCCAATATGCTTTTGGACCTCTCCTTCACGATCTGCGTGAGGGGTGCCCCCCAGTTTCTGAGTTTCGAGGATGTCCGTAGCGAAACGGCCAGGTTGCTCAAAGATGGCTCGACAAAGGCCCGATTTGGGGAGGATGTCTCAGGCGAAACAGCGATTCTCCTATAGAGGAGCTCAGAATCATTCAAAATACATTGTGTTTTTGAATCGTTGAAGCAAGAATGTTGAAAATCCTATGTGTTTTTGGACCTCTCCTTCACGATCTGCGTGAGGGGTGCCGCCGATTTTCAGAATTTTGAGGATGTCCCTAGCGAAACGGCCGGGAAAATCGAAGACGCACGCACGCACGGACGCACGGACGCATTTGTCCCGCCGTTTGCCCCCCCGTTTCCCCCCCCCTCCCTTTCAACCTCCCCCGCCATCATTCCCTGCACATCCCTTCTCTTACGTCCCCCCCTCCTACTTTCCCACCTCCCGCCCTCGTGCCTCCCTCCTCCTCCTCCGCCCGCCTACATCCTTGCCCCTGCCCTCGTACCCCCCTCCGCTCTCTTTCTCCGCCCTCCTATCTGCATCCCCCCTGCCTTGCATCTTCCTCCTCTGCCCTCCTCCTCTACCTTCTACCTCCCTCTTCCTCCTTCGCCTTCCTACCTCCTACCTCACTCTGCCTCCTTTTTCTTTCCCTCCGCCTCTAACTTTCCAAACCCCCGCGCGCGTCGGGCGGAGACGCTCACGGGCGGAGGTGCGACCAGCACCACCGCCGCCGCCGTCCTCCTGCTGCTCCTCCCCCTCCTGTTCCTCTTCCCTCCTCCTCCTTTTCCTCTCCCCCCTCTCTCCTCCTTCTCCAGCCCCTCCCTCACCCCTCCGCCCTCCGCCTCCTCCTTCCTCCTCCACTTCCCTCATCCTTCTCTCCCTCCTTGCTCCCTGTCCCTCCTATCCCTCCTGCCCCTCCTCGTCCTCGCCATCCTTCTGCTACTGGCCCTCCTCCTCCTCCTCCTCCTCCTCCAGGAAGGCTCGCGCGCGAAGGCGCGCCGGGCGGAGGTGCGGCCACCACGGCAGCGCCGCCATCGTCGCCGCCGCCGTTGTCGTCGTCGTCCGCCCCTCATCCTGCTCCTCGTCCTCCTCCCTTTCCCCGCCTCCCTCTTCCTTCTCCGCCCCCTCCCTCCTCCGCCTCCTCATCCCTCCTCCGCGAGCTCCTAATCTTCCTCCTCTCCCTCCTTCCTCTCTCTCCATCCTATCCCTCATGCCCCTCGTCGTCGTCGTCCTTTTCCTCCTCCTCCTCCTCCTCCTCCTCCTCCAGCGGGGCTCGCAAGCCGAGTGCATACACTGTTTGAAAATGCAGGAGGAGGTGGAGGAGGAGGACGAGGAGGAGGAGCAGGAGAAGGAGAAGGTCCCGCCCGAATCGGTCAGCACCGCATAGTGAAGTCGTGCCGGATCGGAGTGCGCGTCGGGTCGGGCCGACTTGGCGCGGGGTCGGCATTGGCTCGGAGCGGCCGCGACAGGACGCCAGACCGCGTCGTGCACACCAGACCGCCGCCGCTGCCAGCGTCGTCGTCGTCCCTCCTCCTGCCCCCTCTCTCCTCCTCCTTATTTCTTTCTCGCCGTCGTCCTCCTGTCTTTCTCCTCCTCCTCCTCCTTGTCCTCCTCCTTCTGGTCCTCGCTCTCGTCCTTCTCTTCATCTTCGCCTACTTATTCCCTCGAGCATGCCGCCCAGGATCCAAAACCTCCACAGCACGAAACCTCCAACAGCCGTGAACAAGGCATCCTGGCGCCCTCGCGGCCCCCCCCGAGACGGCCTTGAAGCCGCGGGGAGCTTCCCAAAGGAGCCCGAGAAGATCTCAGGAGCCTCGAAGAGAGCCCCCCCCCCCCCAGAGGCGTAGGAAGGCCCCGCGAGAGGCCGCGCTCTGTTCGTTTTGAGCGACCCTCAAAACGAACACCGCGAAGCTCTTCTTGGTTCCGCCCCGGCGCCCCGGAGGCCCCTACCGAGACGGCCTTGAAACCGCGAGGTGCCCCCGAAAGGAGCCCGAGAAAATCTCGGGAGCCTCGAAGAGAGCTCCGAGAGAGGCCCAGGAAGACCCCGCGAGAGGCCGCGCTTTGAGTCCAATGGGCCCTATGGGACCCCCGCTCGCCCCTTTCCGCCCTCCCCCCCTCGCCCCTCATCCCTCTGAGGCACGCATTGCGGCCAGTGGGGTCCTGTCTCATGTGGTCCACGATCTGCGCTTCGCCGAACTTCGGACCTGCATCATAGCTCGCCGCAGCGTCGGGGAGCTCGTCGAGCGCCTCCATCGCGGCGAGACGCAGGCCCGCTGGGTGGAGAGACCCACTGGGTGGAGACGCACCGCGACGCAGCGGCGAGGCCTCGACGGAGAGACGGCCACCACGGGCGGCAGGACGACGCGGATGGCGATGGCGACCCGCCACCCACCCCAAGGCCCTGGAAGGCCTCCAGAGGTCCCCCGCGCAGGGGTCTCTTCCAAGGGCTCTCCTGGAGCCCTGGGGGGGCCCCCCAAGGATCCCAAGAGCGCTCCAAGAGGACCGCGCGGGCTCCGAGAGGCTCCACGAGGGCCCCCTCTGCTGTCAGGATGGCGATGGCCATTCTGGCGACCATGATGATGGCGCTGGCAACGGTGATGATGGCGATGACGGCGATGACGGCGATGACGGCAACGGTGATGACGGCGTCGCAACCAGAGTCATGGCCCATGACTCTGGTTGCGACGCCGTGAGGGGCGAAGGGCGGGGGTGCGAGGGCAGGGCGGCCAGCGCCGCTAGCAGCAGGAGGAAGGCGAGGAGGATGCCGAATGTGGGAGCATCCCGACCCGCTCAACTCTGTTTGTTGGCCGGACTCGATGCTGCGCCGGGGGTCGACTTGCTCGCAGTCTGCTCAGCCCCTGCATCGTCGCACGGCGTAGCCCGGGGAAACGAAAAAAACCTCACATCATCCCAGGAACTCACCCCTAACTCAGAGTTCCTGGGGGTGGGCCTGACACCATGCATCGACGCGTGCAAGCAATTGCGCCTCAGTGTACTGAGACGCGTAAGCCTCTATATTAGCCCGGTCTTCAGGGAACGCCCTGCGATGATCGTTCCTGCTCTCAGCCCCGTCCAACGCCACGTCCAGGCCTTCGGTGAGCCAGCGGCGCAAGGCCTGGACAACTACTGCATCTGGCAGCGGGTCGCGCTTGCCCAGGGTGCAATTCTTCGTACCTCCCAAGACCAGCCCCCAATGGCTCCAACGCGCGGGCCGCTCGTGCCCCACAGCCCCCTGCCCTTGGGTCGCACGAAAAAAAAAGGGCGGCTGTGGAACGGGGGGGGGGGGGGGGGGGGGGGTTCCCGGCGATGGCGCCCAGGCATCGAGGGATGGGGGATGGGCCTGGCGGCGGGGCCGAAACCAGCTGCGCGCAGCAGATGTTGCACACCCCCTGCCCCATCCCCCAATTTCGCGCGGCCCGATACCCGACGTCCGAACAATATCAATTAGACCCGATCCTGCAGACCCCATCGCAAAGACCATGTGTACAACATGAACATAACATGGATCACATCTGCTTGCGCACTGGCTGAAAGAGGGTACTTTCTCTAGATGGCACGCTCCCCGTTGCACATGACCCAAACCATTTCTGCGGTGCATCACGCGTGCAATTGCTGCGCCCCCCTCCCCCTGACATCGGTTGCTGTCGTCTGCATTCAAGTGCCGATTGCAGTTCGCGCCCCAGCCGGTGTGCACGCCGCGAGTGACCACTTTGGAGATGCTGAACTTGGGGTGCACACTCCATCTGCCAGCGCGCACAGCCCGGGGCCTCCGATGCTCGCCCTCGTCATCTGCCTCGGCCTCGCCGTCCGGCGCCGCCGGCGGCGGCGGGGGGCTCGGATCGGGCTCGGGCGGCGGGGGCGGCGGGGGCTCAGGCCCAGGTGGCGGGCGCACGGGCGCCGCCTCGCCGCCGCCTCCGGGGCCGCCCCCTCCGCCCTGGCCCCCCTCGTCGATCTCATCTGACTGTCCGGTGGACCCCTCCTCCTCTGTGAACTCAGTCAAACTCCGCTCGTCTGGGCCTTGGACTGTAAATTTGCCTGTCTTTTTACTGCCGCCCCTGGCGCCCCGACCTCCCTCGACGAGCTGATCAATCGGCTCGACCGGGCCGCGCGCCGCGCGTGTCACGACGGCCCGTGGCCAGACCGATCTCGGCAAGCCCTCGGCGGCGACTCTGACGCCCCTCCCGGGGGCGCGGTCCAAGCGAAGAGCCGCGCAGGTCAAGGAAAAAGCCTCGAGACCAACGTCGCGGATATCATCTGGCGCGCAAATCTTGGCAAGCATCCAAGGGGCGTGCCAGTCAAAGAGCATGGGGGCACGCTCATGGCACGCAATGGCGCCAGCATCCCTGCCCTCCGATTCAGCGAAGTCGCTGCCCCACTCGCACCTGCAGAATACGTGCGTAACAAATGCATATGGTCGCCGTTGTCGGCGGTGAGCGAAGTATCTGCCCACCCCGCGCAATCGGAAAAAAATGCGGCAGACGGCGAGGGCGGGGGACTGGCGGAATGGAGCAATCAACCACGGCGAACGAATAACACGCACGCACACCCGCACCCACACCCACGAGGGTCGGAGGGAGAGGGACTGGCCAAGGGCACGGGCTGTCGGCTCTCCGGCACCTCCTCCTCCTCCTCTGCCTCCTCCTCCCCATCCCCCTCCTCCTCCTCCTCCTCCTCCGCCTCCACCTCCACCTCCTCCTCCTCCTCCTCCTCCTCCTCCTCCTCCTCCTCCTCCTCCTCCTCCCCCCCCTCCCCCCCCCCTCCTCCGGGCGCGGGCTGTCGGGCCCCAGAGGGCGCTGCCGTTCGAGCGGGGACCTTGATCCGACAGCGCGCGCCCGCAGCCCCCCCCCCCATGGGCACGGGCTCGCGCGCGCAGTTCCTTCGTGGAACATATCCCACCAGCCCTCTGGGCGCAGGTGTTCTAGGGCGTTTCCTTCTTCCAACCTCCTTCCTTTCCCTGCTTGGGAGGCTTGCCAACCCACCCCCCTCCGCGCGCTTGGGCGGGGGGGGGGCCCGACCCATAGCGGCGTCCAAGATGGCCCAAGATGGCTCCGAGAGGGCCTCAGAGAGCGCAAGGCGGCCTCCAAGATGGCCCGAGATAGCGGTAGATGGGCCAGGGGCCGCACCGAGAAAGGAAGGGCGATGGAGGGGCGAAAAACGGGAAGGGCCCAGGGGGTCGAAGGGGGGAAGAACGGCTGGCCCAGAAGAGGGAAGTGTAAATTCACGCGGCACGGAATTTCGACCCCATGGCCCATGGCCCATTCCACGGGCCAGGCGCCATCTGATCGTCTTCGGGGCCGCCCCGAGGCCCAAGAGAGGAAGGCCCCCCTGGAATTTCGACCCCCCTCTCCAGGCCAGGTGCCATCTGATCGACTAGAGGGCCGCCCCCCTCGGGCGCCCCCCTGATGATCTCACCCCCCCTCCTCCGCCCCCCTGAAAACTCGCGCGCAAAATGGCGCCACATAGGATTGCCATGCCGTTCCGTTTCTGCCGGCATCTCTTACTGGTGCCCGCTAGTAACTCGTTGCCTACCCATCATAAGGAACCGAGCTCGAGTCTTCACTCTTTGCCGCTGCCCTTCTGCCCCTCCCCCCACACAGGCACGGTCGCCACGTCGGCGCGGTTGGCCCCGTCGCCGACGAAGGAGCGCAAGACGAAGAACTCGCCGACCGCATCGGGCTGGAAGAAATGCTTGATGGCGCCAGCAATCTTCACGATCTCGCCGTAGATGCCCTTGTCCCGCGAGAAGCAGAGACCAAAGTGCACGGCGTGGCACGGCATCGGCAGGGACAGATCAGCAGTAGACGGGATCGCCGCAGAGTGATCTGGGACGTCCTTGATCAAGTAGTCAGGCAGGGCTCGGTCCCGGATCGACCTGAAGCGATGGTCGACCCCGCCCCTCGCATCGCTCTCAACGTCAAACTCGCGCGGGACCGCGCCGTCCGACATCCTGAGCATGGCCTCGACGTTGCTCGGCGCCACGCACCACTTGTCATCCCCGATGAGAGCAGCCCATACTGATTTGGATATCACGCTACCAGGCTCGAGATCGGGCTCGGGGACGCCCTGGAGGCCGCCATCGGCGAGGCGCCGCTGCCTCCGCTCGAACTCCAGCTTCTCATCAGCCGATGCCGTTGACCATAACTTCATGCACCTCGAACGCTGCTGGCCGAGCTCCTCCGAGGTCGCCTCGGGGTGCTGGCTGGCCCACTCTGTGAACTTCAAGTTGCCGTAAGCAAGATGCACCCGAGAACCCGCGGCCCCCCGGCGCGCTCGATCCTTGGCAGCGGCAGCAATGGGGACCCCCTTCTCGATCAACTCGGCGCGCTTGGCCGGGCCCCTGGAATCTCCGAAACCACTCCGCACGTACCTGTTGTGGAACTGCGTCAGCCCGCCGCCGTAAATCAATCTCTCGGCCGTCGGGTGGCGAGATACATGCGGGCACGACTTCTTGATCAGAGCCAGAAGCCTCTCCAGGCCCATGTTGGTGCACCCGCCGCGACTGCTCAAGCTCTTCGCCATGTGGCCCAGGTCGCCCAGCGACGCGCCAGCCGTCCGCAGCGGGAGAGTGAAGCCGCAGTCCAGGCAACATCGAGGAACCCGCTTGAACAAGGAGCGCAGCTGCTCCTTGACGCCATCGGGGCACTTGGGGTCGGCAAGCCTGCACCACGCAAGAGGGGGCCTGGAGAGCGGGATCTCGATGCGAGACCACACGATGGCGCTGATGCTCATCGCCCTGCGGAAGCACAGCATCTTAAAATCGAAGTGGTCGACCTGCGGGTCCAAGGCAAAATGGTGCCCTAGCATCGCCGCTGTCCACGTCGAAGACGGATGTGAGAGCGCCCGCCTGAACAACTCCGCCTGACATTCGAAAACGCATCCCGCAGGGTCAGCGGCATCTGGCAGGGCGAGGCCGTGTTCCTCCAAATACTGCAGCCTGGAGTCTAACGTCTCGATTGGTTCTGCACCCCAGAGGGCGACCACGGACTCTTTCCAGAACTCTGGATCCTTGATGGCTGCCTTGCCTTTGTTGACTCTCTGGGCGATTCTCTGCCTCCACGGGTCCTCCTCGTTCTCCTCGTCGAGATCCTCAATGGTCAGTGGCCCTATCTGCGGCAAAATGCGGTTGATCATGATAAGCGACACTTGGGGAACCATCGACGGCCCAATAGTGCACCATTTCGACGTCGAGGGAAGGACCGACGCCAATGGATCCAGAAACGTCTCCGTCAAAGCGCTGACCTCAGGGAGCGAGCAGAAACGCGTTGGCCCCCCCTGCCGGCCCGAGAGCGGCCCCAAGGGGGCCCCAGAGGCGCTCTATCGCGCATGTCGTTCTCGTGGACAAAACACCCTGGGCCCTCCCGGGGCGGGCGCTCGAACTCCCCCGGGCACTCTTGCGCCCTGGAATGGCGGCATCTCAAGGCGGATCAGGGGGGCTCAAAAGGGGTCCAGATGACTCCAAGATGGCACCAAGACGGCTTCAAATCGACCACAGAGCTGTGGCGCGGCCATGATGCATCTCAAGGTTGGCGCGGCGTCCGCAAAATGCCCTTTCGGGGCCCCGTCGGGGTCGCTCCCGAGCTGGCAGGCAGGGGCCAGAACGGTTTCCCCAGACGCTCGGCCCGTCGACAATTTTGTCGCATGCATCCGAGGGGCCGCTGCAGCAGTTGTTGCACACGTGCGAGACCCTGTCGGACCTGATGTCGCCCGCGAGCAAGCTCTGGAGAACCTCGCACCTGTACCGCGCGAGGTCCTCGCCCCTCGCAGGGCCCAGCTGCCAATCGCGCCCTCGCGTGCGCAAGGGGCGGCATACGCACAGAGACAGGACGGCGGACGTGTGGCTGAGGTCGGACTGCGAGGGCTCGCCGATCATGTACCCGCCGGTGTGAAGATCCGAGGACACCTTCTCCCGTAGCTTCCTCATGAAAGCGCTGAGCCGAGGCTGGTAGCGGAAGGTGAAGGCCACGTTGTACAGGGACGGCACCAGCTGGGTGTGCTTGAATGTGAGGCACACAGATCTGTTGAGAATGTGACTGCAACACAGCTGCGTAACAATAAGGAGCCATCCCTGCCACCTGGTCGGGTCGTCTGCGTCGCGGTCGGCTCCTTCATTGAAGGCCGCCGCAGCCTGCATGCAGTACGTCATCAGACGTATGTTGGGCATGGCCCCATCACTTCCCAACACGTACATGATGAAATCGACTGATTGCAGCAGGCCGCTGGCCGTGTGGAAGTTGAAAGGTGATCTACTGGAAGCCCGATAAGTGCAATCTGTCCCAC
Source organism: Prorocentrum cordatum (assembly GCA_963575745.1). NCBI lineage: Eukaryota > Dinophyceae > Prorocentrales > Prorocentraceae > Prorocentrum > Prorocentrum cordatum. Next base: position 199,889 of record CAUYUJ010018738.1, read on the forward strand.
TCGAAGTCATAAACATGGGTGGGACAATCACTTCCTCCGCTCGCGAAACCTTGACGGGGGCCATCGGCGGTGCTACATCGATCCCGTGAACGACGGGGTCCTCCTCCCACGAGAGCTCCACGGTCTGCGCCAGTAGCTCAAGAATTCCACTCTTGCACTTGAAACCCATGGCACGGGCGGTCCGATAATCGAGCATCTCCGCCGCCCCTCCGATGGGGCCGCCGGGCGCGCCGGCGGGGCCGAAGGAGGGGGGCCTTCCCGCCCGCCCACGTCCGAGGGCAAACTTTCGGGGGCGCACGACCAACGACCAACGGACGGGCGATGGTGACAATGGCGTAGATGACGATGATGACGACGATGATGATTGCGATAACGATGACGATGATAGCCACTATGATGATGAAGAAGATGATGATAATGATGATGGTGATGCTGATGATGATGAAGGTGACGGTGGTGATGATGATGGCGATGGTGATGCCGATGCTGATGGCGACGAATCCGTCGACGGCGGAATGCAGCGGAAGCTTTCGGATCGGGCTTGCTGCCAGGCTCCCTCACGCAATATTTAGCGGAGTCGCACAGCAGCTCGCGCCATCGACCAAACTCCACCTCTAGAGGGGTGGCGTCCCAGCGATGAGTCACCGTCAGATCCGCCACCGTGCCATTGGGCGCGGAGTGGGCGCGCCCTCAAGTCCTTTGCCCAATCTCCCAATCCCCAGTCCTCAGCCCCGAGGGGTCTTCCAGGTTGACGGGGCTCGGACCCGAAAATCTCAAATCTCTCGGGCCCCCCGGCGTGGCCCCCAGGGTCTGGCACATCTCCCCGCGCGACTGTTCGGGCCCAGTGGGGGCCCGGGGAAAGGCCGAGGGGGCCTCGCGAAGACCCTGGGGCCGTCCAAGAGGGCCCCGAGTCGCCGAACGATCGCTCCAGCGCCCCAAGACGACCGCAATATGGCCCAGGAGTCTCCGAGACGCCCGCGGAGGCCTCCCAGAGGCCCCCAGGGGAGGCCCAAGAAGCAAACGTCACTCACGTTCCTAAGGCTTTGTTTTAGGGTTTGGGCGATCTCGCCCTGTCGCTGCTCCCCGGCGCTGCAAGACGACCCCGGAGGCCCCTTTCGCCGCGCCCAAGCGGCCACAGGGCCGCCGCGAGGGCCCCGAGACGGCCCGGCAGCGCCCCGAGACCCAGGGCGGGCCAAGAGGCGCCCGCCAAGACGGCCCAGAGAGGGCCCCATAACGGCCCCAAAATGATCTCGAGAGAGGGAACGTGAAACGAAAATCCGACCCCTCCGCCCGACGAGGCCCCAGGCGGCCCCAGGCGGCCCCCAAGAGGACCTAAGCGCCACCCAGTAGGGCCAACCAAAACCATGGAGGCCCCGGGGGACCTCCAAACTGCCCCCAAGAGACGCCCGAAAAGGCCGCCCAACAAGATCCCAACGAACATCCCGCGGACTTCGCGCCCTCAACCAGGCGCGGCGGCGGGGTGGGCCGAAGGCCATTAGATATCGGAGCTTCGGCCCTGCCCGAACCCTATCGCAGAACGCCTTGACATGCACGTTCTGGCCGAACAGCGCCGCGTGGGCCGCGGCCCCCAGCATGGACAATTGACTTCCACTCGGCCTGGAATGATGAGTCGCAGTCGCACCCAGCATCTCCAAGGAACTCTTCACGACGAAGTCGTGCGACCATGCATTCCGATTCTTGCCCTGGCGGCGCAGGCGGGGGGACTGCTCATCTCCCCCCCTCCATCCCCCCCCCCTCATCCTCGTCCTCCCTACTTCCCTCCCTCCTTCCTTCCTCCCGGCCTCCTCCCACCCTCCCTCCCTCCTGCCTCTCTGGCCCGCGCTGCCACGCCCTGCCCCCCCTCTATCGTCCTCGTTCCCCCCCATTCCCCCCCCTCCCCCCTCCTTCTCGCCCCCGCGGCTGCCTGCAGTGAGTCGGCGACCCGGTCGCCCACGTGCAATCTCGTCGCGGAGAAGGCGTCGGCCGTCGCCGCGAACTCCTGGGGCGATCTGAACTCTCGCTTCGCTGCTCGCTGCACAGCCAGTCGATCGTTGAACGCGAGCGCAGACACCACCTCCTGCCACGTGCGCTTGCGGTGACCTGGCCCGGGCGCCACGGCAGCTGGCGCGCTGAGGTCGGGCAGCGCGCTCATGGCGTCGCCGTCGTCGGACTCCACATGCAAACCGTCGGCGTCGAGCTCAGAGTCAGGGCTCATGCCGCCGCAGTCTGGCGAGCCCTCGAGCGCGGCGCCACCCGCGTCGGAACCGAGGCTGAGTCCGCCCAAAGAGATGCGGTCATCGTCTGAATCTAAGATCAGATCGTCGGGGACGGGGCCCGCCATCCTCGGAGAGCTCGAGGCCGACCCCGCCCGAAGGGGGGGGGCACGGAACGGCGGGGCCCACCATCCTCAGAAAGCTCGAGCCCGCCCCCGCCCGAATGGGGGGGGGGAGCGGCGGCGGGGGCAGAGGAGGAGGAGGAGGAGCCTGAGAGGTATAAGAGGATCGAGGAAGGACGGGGCAAACAGCGAACCTCGGGTGGAAATCCGATCGGCGTCACCACGGCAGGTCTGTGATCTGCCGACTTCGGCGTTGGTTTCTGACGTTGCGGGGGTCGGTCGACCTTGAACGAACGGCCGATTCGGAAATTTACAATAGCGTCGTCTGTTGGCCGCCAGCGGCGATCAACGTTGAACGCTGGCGGTGCCGGTCGGCGCGATGCAACTATAGTAGTTGAAGGCTTCACGTAACTGACGTATCTAAAGATATTGAAGGATAAACAATAATTGCAACCGTGATCATTCAATAAGTAGTAATGCTCTGCGTATGTATACATATTGAATATGCATATATATATATATATATATATATACATATATATATATATGTGAATCGTTGAAGAGACATTTAACTGAATTTATACACATATAACATATAACTAAACACAGTGTAGAAACTATAAATGGCTAGCGCCATTAATATAGTCGGAGCTATTAATCCGTCATATAGTATGTTCTATGTATAGAGTGATGCATGCAAGAATTGCTGTATTGTTATTTAAATTGTTTTCGTAGGGTATATGGTTAGTCGAATTATTGTCTTTGCATTGCTCTATGAGTATGATTGTTTGAAATGTTAGCTTAGGATTGTTTAGATTGTTTTTCTTGATACTTGCGTTGTTTGTTGCTGCTCCGCCCCATGAAGCTTCGCGGCCTGGCAGTGTATCGGCGACGTCGACGTGAAGCAAATCGAGATCCGCATCGAAATGCATCGCCGATGCATCGGCGATGCGGCGCAATCCTCCGACCCCATCTACTACGACCACATCTAGGAGGCCTAGATTCTAAGATGCTTCCAAAAGGCCCCAAGACCACTCCAAGATGGCCCCAGATGGCGACGGAGCTTCTCCAGGACACCCCCGAGAGGTCCAAATCCGCCGGTCCATCACATCAAGCACCTCGGCGGCGAGCCTGGGGGGAGGAAGTGAAAAGGGACGGGCCTTCTCAGAAGTCTCGGAAGTCCCCGGGCCTTCTGAGAAGTTTTTGAAGCCTTCCCCGAACACAAAAACAATCTCTCAGAAGGCCCGATGGTTTCTGAGAAGCTCCGCCGCCTTCTGAGGGGGCCTTCTCCTTCTCACTTCCCCCCATCGCTCGCCGCAGAGCAACCACATGAGTTCGGCCTTCTCGCCTTTTCGCTTCTGGTCAGCTTTGGAGGCCTCAAGATAGCGCCAAGGTGGCTCAGGACAGCCCCGAGAGGCGACAGTTCGGGCTCCAGAGCGGCGGCGCTGTCAGCACCTCCCCCCTTCGCTTGAGGCCCTCACCAGGAAGAACGGATAAGTCGGTTCAGCGATTTTGGCACCTCGGGGGCATTGGGAGGCGTTTCGGCCAGTATGTCTCCAAGATTACTGGGGATAAGTGAAGATGACCTTGAAGATGGTCCAGGGTGGCTCCACATGTCCTCCAAGAGACAAAGGATCGCACCAATACTGTTCCAGGCGCCGACGGAGCCTCCCGAGGACGCCCCCGAGGGGCTTAAAACACATCAGACTTGCGTGCTCTCACCGTTTCGCTTCCGAATGGCGGGCTGGGTCGGGCCCCGCATGGTCTCGAAATGGCTGCCATCTTGGTCCCCAGGTGGCGATTCAGATGGCTGATGCTGGCCTCAACTGGCTGCAGGGACGCCTGCAGAACCCTCCAAGGGGTTCATGGATGTTCCAAGTGAGCCCGCCGATGAAGGATTCCCGAAGGGACCCCACGGCGGCGATTAAGAGTACACACTTCCCCCCGATAGCAGCCGCATTACCTCGATGTCGATCCAAGGGACCGTCAGGAGGCCCCCAGCTCGCCGCCGAGAAGCAACGCGATGCCCCGGCAGCGCCGCAGCCATGCCACGCTGAAGAATATCAACGCTGCTCTCCGCTTTGGCGCAAAACTTCCAAGGAACGGCCCGTGATGAGCCGCCGGCATCCTCAAGACAGGCTACTGGGAGCCACATGTACATGTAGGAGCGAGTCCTACATGACTAGCGATTCGGTTCGTGTGTTGTTTTGATGTCGTTACCTCTGCCACCCACGCGGATCATGACGATTCGACAATACAACAACAGGATACGGCGTGCTAAAACTTCTATAGTGGAGACCGCTCTCTGCGTTCTACACTAGCTAGTGAAGTAATTATGCTGCTCACGCAGCGTCTGAGAGCCCTGCCTCCAGCAGAGAAAGTCGACTAAGTCGAGCGAGGAAAATCAATGGACAGACGCAGCGAGCGTAATGTTGTGGCGGAAGACCAAGGGCCAACAGTTGACGAGGGTCCAACGACTGTTCAGCATAACCGACACGGTTAACATTCCGAAGCTGGGCCTGCAGGCTTCGTCTGGCCGGCCACTTTTCAGAAACAAGACGAGCTACGCCCGACGATACTCTGCGCTCCCAGCATAATTCCAGATCCCGTAACTCGTCGCCAAAACGTTGGCGTGAAGCGCAACTTCGCACAAACGTCCTGGCTTCCTAGTGTTGTCACAATTGCGAGCCACGCCGTATGCTGGCACACGGAAAACGCCTTGCGCTAAGCTGAAACTAAGATTCAAGGGGCCAGTGTTTGTATCGCTGCGCAGGAACGACGATTGGTTACTGTGCCCAGCGAGAGGTGCGGCAGAACTGCACCACCTCCGAACAAAACTCAACTAAAACCACGTGGAAGGCGCACATGACGTGCCAGCAGATCGAAAAGCATGGCTGAGCTCCAGCTGATCCCTCTCCTCTCCCCCCCCTCCCCTCGCATTCAAGCGGCACTCTGGCACAACCGAACCAGCGCAAATATGGGTCGGACGCGCTGGCAGGCGCAAGCCGCACACTAAACGCAAATCGTGTCGATACAGGCACAACACAATTTGTGGCGCCCCTACAAGGCGTATCTATTCCAGTCCAGCCCTCTTGTGGACACCAATCCACTGACCCCTTTGTGGTCTCCAGGCGTGTCAGATTCTTCCGCCCTGTGCCCCCCCCCCTCCCCCAGGGGAACCCAACTGGCGCATTTGAGAAAGGGGGATGGCTGGCCACGGCTGGGAAGGGCGTGGGCTTGGGGGAAAATGTGCCGATACCTACTCCGCGGACCTCTCCTACGGTGCCCTCTCTCCAGAATCTCCAAGAGAATCCAGCAGTGGTGACGAGGGCTCTCTGGGACGAGCATTCGTATCGGTATCCCTTCTTCCTCTGAGGACTCGCCCGCGAAACCCTGGAAAATGTTCAAGACCGCGACGTGGGCCCAAACCGGTCCCAGACGGCCCCGCAGGGCCCCGAGACGACCCAACGAAAACCCCCAGGCGGCCCATGATGGTGCCAGGGACCTCCAGCCCTACCCAGGCGCCCCAAGAGAGCTCCGACGGGTCTCGGAGAGGCGTCCAGGCGCCCCAAGAGGGCTCCGACGGGTCTCGGAGAGGCGTCCAAGACTCCACACTCACTGTGTACCCCCTTGGTGCTCTCAACAGCTTGCGTGCACGGGCCTGCACGTGTGCGTTTCTTAAACATGCTGCCTCTGACGCCCAGTGAGCTAGCCGGGGCCACCGAAGTCGGTGGCACACCGTGCCCTTCGGTGGAGGTCGAGGCGCAGCCCTGCCTCTAAACACGTAAACCTTCGAACCCTATGCTTTGACAGCGCCCGGTGAGGGCGCCCCCGGGCTCCCGAAATCGGGGGCCCCTCGCGGCCCGGGCCCCCGGCGGCCCCGCATCGTGCCTCCCCGCATCGTGGCTACGTCAGCCTGCTCGGGGTCTTCTGCCGCAGGGGTGCCGTTTTGCCGAGCACGCGCTCGTTCCCGCTCCGAGCTCCCCCACGCCCACGGCAAGACACCTCCGAAACCGGCCCGACATGGCCCCAAAGTCTCCCGGGAGGGCTCCCAGACAATCCAAGAAGGCACCACCCCAAGACGGCCCAAGAGGCCCCCTGGCGGGGCCCCGGAGCCTCCAAGGGGGTCCCACGCGAAGCACAAGACAGCTCCTCACATCCCCACGAGGCCCCCCAAAAAGCCCTGGGGGCCCACAAGGGGCGCCCAGGAGGCACCCAGCAAGCTTGAAAAAACTCCAAGAAGGCGTCTCCGCAGGACTTCAAGTTGCCCTCAGAAAGCCGAAACAGACGTCGCTGGGCACCCAGAAGGCATCGACGCTCTCCTCCTTCTCCTCCTCCTCCTCCCTTCCTTCCTTCTCCCCTGCCTCCGCGCCCCGCTTCCCTACTCCTCCTGGTCAGAGCCCCTGTCATCAATTCCATATCCGTCGCCATTTTCGCTCCTTCGCCCTCCTCCGCCACTTCTCCTCCCTGCTCCGTCCTTCCCCCTCCATTCTCCTCCTCCGCCCTGCAGGATCTCCTCCGCCACCTGCCCCTCCTCCTCCTCCTCATCATCATCACCACCTCCACCATCATCACCATCATCATCACAATCAACAGCAGCAACATCATCATCAGCATCATCAGCATCACCACCACCATCAGCATCATCATCATCAGCAACATCATCAGCATCATCAACAACATCAGCATCATCATCGTCATCATAATCATCATAATCATCACCATCACCGTCACCATCACCGTCACCAGCATCACCAACATCGCCATCAGCATCAGCATCGCCATCGTCGTCGCAAGAATGATAATACTACCATCATCGCCAGCAGCATCCTTGCCCTCATCCTCATCCTCATCGCCCCCTCTTTCAAAGGGCGCCCCCACCCTATCCCCCCGCGCGCCCCTTCGGGTTTCTCGCCCTCGGGCGCGCACTTTGCGCACTGATGTGCCCCTCTGCGCGGACCGCACGACATGTGGGCCACCCAGGAGGACTGACGTTGGCAACATCGCATTGCGTTGTCCGCTGCATGCGAAGCTGTCAATCCTGCGCCGTGTACCGCCAATCCTGGTACGTCTGCCACACCACGTGCGTGCTTCGATTTGCACGCCCGAAATGGGTACAGAAATAAGAATACAATGCTCAACAACAAATCTTGCCCACACGCGACAGCGGCGGCTGTTGGACAGGCGGCCTTCTGTCCTAAGTGGACAAAAAACGCCGGCAAGGCCGAAAACAAACCTCGTTCAAAATGAAGAAGAACTGCTGCTAGTCTTTGTACCTATTGTTCCCATGACCATTTCGATCGTCCCAATTCGATGTGTGCCCTCGCTGATAATGGGAAACCCTCTGCGCCGGCTGCGCAAATCGATCCGTGCGTCGCCGCATCTTCCGCTCGCCGCTGCCTCTCGCGGTGGCACATCCGGCGCAATCCGCCACCGTGCTGTACCTGTTTGCCGGAAAGTCATCAAGTCCATTCGAGCTCCGTGACTCAAATTAGGGCGCCTGGTATGGGTACAGAAAAAATGGTACGATGCACAACAACAAATGATATGAACAACCGGGAGGCCGCTGTTAAGCAGGCGGCCTTTTGTCTCAAATGGACAGCGTCTGCGGCGACACTGGCTTTGGTTCCTTTTCCAAACGATCAAGACATGTTGTCGGTGTTCGTACACAAATCTTTCCGTACCCACTTCGATCATGACGGCTTGTGGCTGCAAGGTCATCAGATTCATCCGAGCTCTTGAATTCAGCCTTGAGAAGACTCAGTGAGCGGCCCGGATCCCAGAACCACCGGCGGTCTGGGGCGGCTCTCGCGGCGGCTCGCGTGGTTTTTCCACATGCGGCGCGAGGTGCGGGCGGAACCCACATGCTCTCAACATCACCTACGGTGGTCTCAGGGCACGTCCTGGAACCCCGCTGGCTGTTGGACACCCTTGGGTGCCGATCCAAGCGGCCACCATCTGAGCGACGATCAAAAGCGGGTCTTGTGCGAGATGACACACCGACCTTACGCGGTGGCTTATACGCGGACCGCCAGCGCGGCACGCCAGATAGGAGACCAGGACGCTCACGCGCGAAAATACCAAAGTCTTGGCTCGAGCGATTGCATGGGCAGGTTCCCCCCAGCCTCCCCCATAGGAACCATGTCCATGCATGGCGCCGCTTTGCTGGCGGCACCCGTTCCTGCAGCAGTCCAAGCGAATGCGCCCCGTCCAGCGGTGCAGGCGGTTGCAGCGGCGGTGACCAGCGTCCTGGTGTCGGGGATCTTCTGACCCCGGGTCAATCCAAGCCCGGGTCAGCAGGAAACCAAAAACTGCATTGCAGGAAAAAAACAACTGCAACGCAGAACTTCGCAAACCCGGGTCAGCCAATATGCGCGGCCGCCTCGCGGCCACGAGCGGCTCGCTAACCCGGGTCAGCCAAAGGGGGTCTTCGCAGGATCCTGCAGGATCCGGTGCCCTGGCTGACCCCCGTTTGCTTTGACCCCCGTCTCAAGGCTCCCGGTAGTGCGCCCCACTGCTGCTGCCGGGCCTCCTGACGACTTGCCGCGCGCTCCAGATGCACAGAGCCCACACGCCGGCACCGGCGACCCTGCCCGGTTGTTGGAGGCGCTGCGTGCTGCAAGACGTGCTCAACGTCAGAAGGAAAAGGCACGACGCGTGGCTGCCAAACGAGCGGCTGCTGACGCCACGACGCCGTGAGATGCTCTGGCCGCCGAGGCGGACATGTTGAGCAGGGACCGACCGTCCCGGCATTCCTATAGTCCTACCACGAAATGTTCTTAGAACCCCAAAATGTTCTAATAACAAAAACAATGTTCTTAGAACATAAGCCCGATGTGATAAAACAAGGCAGACTCCGCCATACACGTTCTAAGAACATTGCGTGGAAACCACAAAAGGTTCTTAGAACATTGTTTGGTAGGGCTATAAGCGAGCCAAGACGCTTCGCCACTGCTCGAACATGGGTGCATCTGATGGATGCGCGGCTGGCCAGTGCACTGGGCCCCGGGAAGCCCAGCCGCAGAGCTCGCCCAAGCACCGCCAGGACCCGCCAGCCTTCCATCTGCGCCTGCTTGTCCTGCTCCTGCTCAACTGCGGCTCCATGGCTTTGGAGCTGGCAACGTGCTGGTTCAGAGGTTTCGGGTCATACTCTCGGCCCTGGCGATCTGGCCTCCGAGATCTCTGGCACTCTCCGTGCGGCTTCGATGACGACATCGGCAGGGATGGCGCGACACGAGCCGTATCCCAACAAAGCCCCTGGCAAGGGTGGGAAGTCTGGCGGGAAGGGGAAGTTTTAGCTCGCCGCTTCCACGTTCGCACTACAGCGTATGAGTCTCTGCATCTTGGCTTGGTGGGTTGCCGACGACATGTTTGCTCTTCTGTGTTTTTGCAACATAAACTTCGCGGAGAACATCGCGACACCTCTGGCGAGTTCTTGGTCATCTTCTGACCTCGTACTTCCACGTATCCCAGACGTTGGCAGTCTCGGACTCCGACGTGTAGCGTTCCCGGCATCGACCTGGCGCTACCCATTCTGAGCCCAATGTAGCATTGAGGCAGGCTTAGCCAACCTCTCTTTCTTTTCAGTGTCTGGGCAACCCCCAGTTATTCTCACTACACGCGCGAACTTACGAGACCAGCTTACGCGCCAATGTCGGCGCCGACGACCCCGTTTTTGTTGCGTCACTCATCTGTGAATAACAGCCGACAGTGGATGCATGATTTTGGCTATTGGCCTTGTCGGTCTTCAAGGCGTTCCAGGCGCACGGGAAAGCTCCAAGCGGCCCACGCAGGCCGCAATAGGGCTCACTAGTGCCCCAGAGGCAGCCCCAGCAGACAACAGTAACATCACCAAGGGTGGCCGAAACCGTTCCAAGGGGCCTCAGGACGCCCCGACAGGTCCCCCCCAAACGGCCTGAAACATTTCCAACTTACAGTTTGGGCCGGACCACTTGAAAACCCTGCACAAGAAACCTAACCCTTGGGAATGTCACGCTTCCCATCGCAGAACCATCGAACCCCAAGAAACCCAGAGCCCCCTGGAGGCAAGCGGGGTGTTTTCTGGCACGGGCCCCCACTGTATCCTCCAGACAGCCCAGGAGCAGAGGGAGCGCCTGTCCGACCGTGCCCAGTGCGTATCCAAAAGTAGGGAAGCTACTGAATACACGCCAATTTGCCTTGCGCACGAAGTGGAATAACCCTGGAGGAGGAGGAGGAGGAGGAGGAGGAGGAGGAGGAGGAGGAGGAGGAGGAGGGCTGGCGCGGCTGCGTGAGGTAAAGAGGCTCGAAGGCTCTGAAACGCCCCGACGCCCCGACCTTCGACCTCACAGGAGTGCCAGGCCTGAGCTGGATCGAATCGCGCAATGGGATCGGATTGGCAACGGAGGAGGAGGAGGAGGAGGTCCCAGACCGAATCGAAATCAGATCGCTGCGTCTGGCTGCAGCTGGCCCCAACCCATGCTGGTGAATCGAGCCGAATCGGACCGAGTCGGAATCGCGGCACTAGCCGCCGAATCGAATCGCAACGCATCGGATCGTAATTAGGTGGCCCCGACTGCTGCGCCCCGCCAGGCGCTCCTCGACTGTGGCGGGTCAGCATTTCGTGGGCATCCAGGCCAAAATTACCGAGCAGCCTCATGTTGTCCCAAAAGTGCTCGGGGATCTACCAAGCCGGGTCAGACCAAGCCTGGGTCGGTCTGGCCTTGCAGGGTCCTGGGAGATCCTGAGGGGTCATGCAGGATCCTGCACCCGAGACTGGGTCAGTGCAGCCCTGGTTCTGCTGGATCCTGCGAGCTCCGGCGCTCTGACTGACCCCCGTCTGCATCGACCCCCATCTCTTGAGCCCCAGAATTGGCCTCATAGAACGCCAGGCCAAGTGGCCATGACCTTGCCCGCCCAAGCCAGCCTGGACCGCCCGCCTTCCTCCCAGAGGCACCACGGAGGCCCTCCATGCGCAGTCATTATATCTGCATCATATCTGCATCTATCCTCGGTCGCGGGGTCTTGCCACGGGGAATAGGGGAACGGTGGCAGTCGGATCTAGGACAGAAGAACATCCTTCAAGAACATGAGACCTTCCGCCGACCAAAACATACAGAATATCTAAGGGTACCCTCCCCAGGATGCACAAGTGCATCCAACGAGAACGAGAACATTTGGGCGCCTTCCCCGAATCGACCTCGATCTGATACCTCGGTCCGACTGTATGCGTATTCGCCATTTCTCGAGATCCAGTGCACGACTCCGAAGCGCTGGGTATGGACATATGCTGGCCGTGGACTCAAAAGGACCCCCAGGGATCCCCTAGAGGCCACTAAAGGCTTCCCAGAGATTCCCCATGAGCCCCTAGAGCGCGGACGTCGGGATGGGATGCTGCCCAGCAGATAACCATGCAGCGCCGCATGTACCGAATATACACTGGCACGAAGGCGCGCGCGGTTGCGTGATAGCCAACCCTTACCAAACAAACAAAAACATGACTGCCCGTGTTGGACGTATGTTGGGAACTCTCTGTCGCTGTGCGGCCAACTCTGAGCCACGTCTGCATCGCAGAGCGGTGGGTGCATGGTGGGGGCAGGGAAGGGGCAGGCCACTCCTCGGCAGAAACCCTGCCCCGATTCGAAGCCGACGCGGCGACCTCCCACACCGACCCGGCGGTTTGGCTTGGGGTCGGAGATCACGCAACGACCGCAGAGATCGGGCCGGACGAAAGGGGGGGATTGGGAAAGGGAGGTTACGAAATCTGCTACATGCAGCTGGTTTCGGCCCCACCGAGGGTCCCATATTCCTCGATGCGTGGCCGCCTCCCTGCGCCGGGAGGCGCCGGGAAAATCCGCTACGTGAGCTGATTCTCACCCCCCCCCCTTTCCCTGACCTTCCAGGAGGGCTGAAAAATAGTACCAGGACGTCGACGTCCTTATTCCTGTCGAGGTTTGAGGCAGTCCAGCTAGATCTATAAGTCTGGAGTGTTATTTTTTAGCGCTCTGGAAGGTAAGGGTTGCTATCCCCCCCTGTCGCCCGGCCCGAAGAGAGCCTGCCCGGTTCACCGGTCGACGGGGGCGCCCGGCGCCAGCACGTCAGCAGGCGCGCGAGGACGCGTGCAGCGACGGCCGCGGCGGCTCGCGCCACGCGGCGCCGCCGGGCGCGGGCAGCTGGCCCATCCTCGGGGGGAGGAGGAGGAGGAGGACGAGGAGGAGGAGGAGGAGGAGGCGGAGGAGGAGGAGGAGGGGGAGGCCGGGAGGCACCGACAAGGGTGCTCCCCAGAGCTCCCCCAGGGCGCAGTCTGGCTGGGTCGAAAGCTGGCCATCGCTCGGACGTCCAGTCCAGGTGCTTTGTTCGGTTTCGCGCGTGTTTTTTTTGTCGCCAAATGGTCAAGGATGCTCCTCGCTGGCCCTCGCCGAAGGAAAAATGCACACGTCCGAGCGATGCCAAGAAAGTGACGATGGGGGCGAAGAGCCCAGGGGGGGAGCAGTGCATGTATCCAGGGGTGCCGATGGTCCACCGCGCCTTCGGCGAGGCTGCCAGGCGAATGCGTGTGATGCCAGCCCCCTGGCTGTTCGCCCCTATCGTCGCCTCCGACTTAGAGCCGGTTGGGGGTCTGAGGCGGGACAGCACTGGTTGCGGCGAGCAGGAAGAGGGAAAGAGGTTGGTTCTGCGTTCGATCAACGTTTTTGTGTTCTCTGCCCCTGGGGGCCGTTTTCGGGCCCTGGGACTGTCAAAAACGGATCTGGAGTAAAAAACTGACCCAGGACTGATTCTGGTTTTAGTGGAATTGAATTCGTCCGCCATTCTTGGCAGTTCATTTTAAGGTCCATCCAGTTCGGACCCCCAACAAGAATTTCGAGGAGAATTCAGCCGTGGAGACGAAGGCGTTCCACGAGGCCCACAGAGGGCCAGAACGAGGGAGTGGCAGCGGTAAGTATCGGTGGCCTTCTCGGCCCCTGGTCTTACGTTTCCCCGGCATCTCCGACGACAGCACCGCGGGCGGCTTCTGCTTCAGGGGGGCAAGCAACGACGTAAACATTGAACAACAAAAACAGAAGTCCGCACACACTTCTCAGATCGGCGCAGGGCGCGGATCGCACCGAGGGCGGCGTCGCCGCGAGGGGGTCTCAGCGCAGATACGAAACATCCGCGCGAATTCCCAAAGTTTGTGCTTATTGAGCAGGGACTGAACGTCCCAGCATTCCTAGAAACATACCACGACATGATCTTAGAACCAAATAATGTTCTAAGAACGCTAACAATATTCATCGAGCCGAAAGCCGATGTATGAGTCACTTGGGCCACAAGGCTCCGCAGGTTAGGCTTGCTGCTCCCTGCTCCAGTTCGAGTTTCATGCCTCCCATATTTAGTCCTATGTCTGCTTCCTACTGTGAATTGTTGAAGTCCGAGCGAGGGCCCTGGCTACCACCACCTGGGGGGGATCTTCAACATGCCTGAGGGTCCTGGGATACGTAAGAATACATGCGACCAGCGCCCCCGAAACCTGAATCCCTCGTAAATTACGCCATGTTCGCGCCCCCGAGGCCATACGCCATACTCCCTACTAAAGTATACCATCTTCGCGCGACCGAGGCAACACTCATACATTACACGAGATCTGCGTCCCCGAAGCCACGATCCCTTGTAAATGTCGCGTTCTTCGTGTCCCCGAAATCATTAACCTGTAAGGTACGCAGTATTCGCGCTTTCGAGGCCACAATCCTTCAGTAAGCTAAAGGCCCCCAAGGCGGTACAGGATGCCTCCGAGACAACCCAAGAGTGCTACAAGGCGCCCAAGATGGTCCAAAGACGGCCCAAGAGGCTCCCAAGAGGCCCACAGGCCGCTCCAAGAGCACTCCTACATCTGCGATGTTCCTCAGGATGTTGATGGATCGTGTCACGCTCATCTCTAGTGGCCCCCCGTTCGGATTTCCGACGCTGCTTCATGACGGCGCCCAGGCCTCACAACATGGCTTTTGCATACCCCATTATCCGAGAGAGGGGGGGCCGACGGAAGGGGGCGAAGCCCTCACGGATAAAACAAAGACAGTCTCAGCCAGAAATGTTGTAAGAACATTTCGTGCAAACCACAACACATTCTTAAACTTATCTTTGGTGGGCCGATACGCAAAGTGGGACGCTTCGCCACTGCTTGAGCTTATGCCGATAATTCTTCTTCGCTCTTCGAGCTTCCCCTGCATCCCCAGACATCCGCTGATGTGAGTTTTGCAATCCGCAGCCCCAGACGCCCTGGCCCCTGGGGTACACTCCTGCCCAACCTCCAGTCTTGGTGATCCTGGGGCCGACAACGGGCTCCGGAGACCGAAACCGATGGCAAAAAATCCAACTCGCAAACGTCACGTCGTCGGAAATCGGGGCACATCTCCCTGGGGAAACTCGACGGCCTGAGTTTCACCCCGGGTCGTGTTTTCGCCCTCTGAGGCCGAAAGCGGCCAAAGGACTCCCGTTGTGATTCTTGAACGATGCAGACCTGTGTGGGTCATCTGCATCTGATCTTACGTCTCCCCGGCATCCCCGATGACAGCACCGCGGGCGGCTTCTGCTTCGGCACGGCCGACGGGAAAACCCACCTCCTCCGCCTCCTCCTGCTGCTCTTCTTCCTCCTCGTGCTCCTCTTCCATCTCCTCCTCCTCCTCCTGCTCCTCTTCCCCCTCCTGCCCCTCCCCCTCCTCCTCCTCCTCCTCTCCTCCTCCTCCTCTCCTCCTCCTCCTCCTCCTCCTCCTCCTCCTCCCCTCCCCTCCCCCTCCTCCTCCTCCTCCTCCCCCCCCTCCTCCCCTCCCCCTCCTCCTTCGACCCTCGACCTGCGGGCCTTTGGCTCCCCGAGCGGATCCCCGACGACAGCACCGCGGCCGGCTTCTGCTTCGGCACGGCCGACGGGAACAACCTTGGCATGGGGGAAACGGGTCCTGACGGAAATGGGCCTGGACTGGCCATCGCTCGGACGTCCATTCCCTTTGCTTTTTCTGGTTTCGTGCATGTCTTTTTCGCCAAATGATCAAGGATTCTCCTCGATGGCCCTCGCCGAAGGAAAAACGCACACGTCCGAACAATGCCAAGGTCCTGACGGAAACGGGGCCTGGACCCGGGCCTTCCCTACGCAGATCGGACCGGGCGAAAGGGGGGGATAGCAAAGGGGGGGTCTGAGACTCAGCTCCCGTAGCGGATGTTCCCGGCGCCTCCCGGCGCCGGGAGGCGCCCATGTATCGAGGGATGGGCCTGGCGGCGGGGCCGAAACCAGCTGCATACAGCAGATTTCGTACCCTCCCCTTTCCCTATCCCACCCTTTTGTTCGGCCCGAGTAGAGGCCTCCTAGATGGGGTCGGTGTAGGAGGGGTCGGAGGATCGCGCCGCATCGACGATACATCGGCGATGAATCGGCGATGCATCGGCGACATCGGCGATGCATAGGCGACGTCAGCGCGGAGAAGATCGGGCTCCACATCGAGCCCCATTGGCGATGCATCGCCGATGCAACGCGATTCTCCGAACCCATCTTTTCCGAACCTATCTAGGAGTCCAAGATCCTAGATTCCCCTTGGACCAGTTCTTCATCTTGAGACGATTTCTGACGGTCCCAAGAACCCAAAAACAGCGAAAAGCCTCAGGACCCGTTCCCCTCAAGACACAGTCTCGGGGATCTGATCACCGACCCAGGTCAATCCAAGCCTGGGCCGGCCAGGCCTTGCAGGAGATCCTGCAAAATCCTGCAGGCTCCTGCACCCAAGCCCGGGTCAGTGCACCCGTGGCTCCGTCGGCGGTGGACAGACCTCCCTTTCGCAAAACTCCCCTCAGTGAAAACGGCCTCGGAAACCGACGGACCTGGACCCCCGCAAGGCTGACGGCCGCGACGCCCTCTCGCGAACCGAAAACGGCCAACTCCTTCCATCGACTCTGCAGGATCCTGCAGGGTGCAGCGATAGGGGGGGAGAGGAGGAGGATGAGGAGGAGGAGTAGGAGGAGGAGGAGGAGGAGGAGGAGGAGAGCGAGGAGGTCTGCCAAAACCTCCCACTCCGCAGGAGCCTGCACGCTCCGGCGCTCTGCCGGACCCCCGTGCAGTGCGCGGGCGCGGCCGCAAGAGAAAGCCCTCGCAAGAAGCCCAACCCTGAGAACCCGTGCGAGAGGTGCCCCCGCGGGGAAACTCCGGAGCACCCTGCACCACGCAGCAGCTCCTGGAACGGCCGCGGGAGGTCACCGCGCAGCGCGGGGAGCGCAGAGGCCCCAGGATACCCTGAGGAAAAGCATACATGGTTTCTTGCTGCGCGCCCCCACTGTACGCCTGGACCCCGCGCCTCTCTTGGAACCCCTGACCCCCGTTCGCCTGGGCCCCCCGTCTCTCTTCGAGCGCGCTCCACTGCTCGCAAAACTACTACTCGCAAATGGCCCAGATCCGCCGCGGAGGATCTACGATGCTTCACGTCGAGGTGGCCACGTGCTTTTTCGGACGTTGGCGAGCAGGTGCTTCGCAGGTAGTGGGCACCCTGCACGCAGCAGCATCTGGAAGGGCCGCGGGGGGTCACCGCGCGGCGCGGGGAGCGCAGAGGCCCAGGATAATTACCCTGGCGAAATGCATTATGGCTTCCTGCTGCGCGTCCCCCCTGTACGCCCAGACCCCGCGCCTCTCTTGGAGCGCGTTCCACTACTCGCAAAGCTACCACTCGCAAATGGCCCGGATCCGCCGCGGAGGATCTACGATGATGCTTCACGGCGAGGGGGCCACGTGCGTTTTTCGGACGTTGGCGAGCAGGTGCTTTGCAGGTAGTGGGCACCCTGAACGCAGCAGCTCCTGGAGCGGCTGCGGGAGGTCACCGCGCAGCGCGAGGAACGGGGAAGCCCAGGGTACCCTGACGAAAAGCATACATGGTTTCTTGCTGCGCGCCCCCCCTGCACGCCTGGACCCCGCGCCTCCCTTGGCAGCACTACTCGCAAAGCTACCACTCGCACTACCACTCGGAAATGGCCTGGATCCGCCGCGGAGGATCTACGATGCTTCACGTTGAGGTGGCCACGTGCTTTTTTCGGACGTTGGCGAGCAGGTGCTTCGCAGATCGTGGAACGCGCTCGGTGACCCTTGTCGGGCGTTGGCAGGACTGGGTTTAGTGGGCCCTGGTTTAGTGATGTGTACTGGGGGAGGCCCCCCCGCCCCGTTCCACGAACCGGAACTGTCGCCGCCCGAAAAACACCAGCTGCGGCAGACCTGGTTTGGCGACTCTGGCCAATTCAAGGGCCTCTGGGGCCCTACCGCTGACCGGGTTCCCTTACCTGGGGTCCTGGCTATACCCAATCTTGGCACCCCGACCCCGGATCCGCCGCGGAGGATCCACGATGCTCTACGTCGAGGTGACCACGTGCTTGTTCCGGACGTTTGCGAGCAGGTGCTTCGCAGGCAGCGGAACGCGCTCGGTGACTCTTTGGAGCCCCGACCGCCTCCCGCGGGCCTCGCCCGCCGCCGGCGCGCCCTGCGCCCTCCACGCGCCGACGTCCCCCGGGCCTGGCGCGCGCGGCGGGCCCGGGGAGGCGCCGCCCCGCAGGGGGCGCCCCGCGCGGCCCTCGGGCGCCTCGCGGCGGGGGCCGAGCGGGTCCGCGGACCCCCTCCTCCTCCTCCTCCTCCTCCTCCTCCTCCTCCTCTCCTCCTCTCCTCCTCCTCATCCTCCTCCTCCTCCTCCTCCTCCTCCTCCTCCTCCCCCCCCTCCTCCGGAAAAACGGGCCCCGAGCTCCCGGCGCTGCAGCCTTCTCTCTTCGCGGCGAGCGAGGGGGGGGGGAAAGCGAGGGGGGGGGGGGCCTGCACGGTCCTCCTTCTCCTCCTCCTCCTCCTCCTCCTCCGGAAAACGGGCCCCGAGCTCCCAGCGCTGCAGCCTTCTCTCTTCGCGGCGAGCGAGGGTGGGGGGGGAAAGCGAGGGGGGGGGGCGGGCCTGCACGGTTTTTCCCCGTGGCCGCAGGCGACCCGTGGGGGAGGAGGGCGGTGAGGAGGAGGAGGAGGAGGATGAGGAGGAGGAGGAGGGCGGTGAGGAGGAGGAGGAGGAGGAGGAGGAGGAGGAGGGGGAGAGGATGAGGAGGAGGGGAGGGGGAGGGGGAGGGGGAGGAGGGGGAGGGGAGGAGGGGGAGAAGGAGGCGGAGGAAGAGGGACGAAGAGGAGGAGGGACGAGGAGGAGGAGGGAGGAGGAGGAGGAGAAAGAGGAGGAAGAGGAGGAGGACGGGTCGCCTAAGCCATTCGGAGAAACCCTCCAGGCAGGCCTTCTCAGCAGGCTCGGGAGTCCTGGGCCTTCTGAGAAGTTTCTGAGCCTCCCCCGAGGACGCAGGGAACCTCTCGGAAGGCGCGAGGTCTGCTTCTGAGAATGCCCGCCGCCTTCCGCGAGGGCCTTCTCCTTCCCCCTTCAGGCCCCCCCCCTCGCTCGCTGCCGATGTCCTCAACGGGCCTTGTGCCTGCCCGGCTCCTGGGCCCTGGGGCCCGATCGACCCCGCCCGAAACGTGAGGCGGGAAGAGGGAGGCTGTTTCTGTTCTGCGACCTTGGTATGTTCTGCAGTTGTCGGGGCTCCCGTGGTCCTGGGCTCCCCAGTCGCGATCGACGAAGAGATCCACATCCACGCTCAAGTCGGGCCTATCCCTCTACAGGGGGCATCTTCAAAAATGGAATCCTAAGGATTCCTAAGGATTCCTGAGGATGCTCAACTATGCCTACGGATTCCTAAGGATGCCCACGGATTCCTAAGGATTCCTAGGGATTCCTAAGGATTCCTATGGACTCCTACGGATGCCTCAACCTGCCTCAGTTTCAGCCTGCCTCGGCTTGCCTCAGCCTCAGCCTCAGCCTGCCTCGGCCTCAGCCTCAGCCTGGCTCAGCCTCAGCCTCAGCCTGCCTCGGCCTCAGCCTGCGTCAGCCTCAGCCTCAGCCTGCCTCAGCCTCAGCCTGCCTCAGCCTCAGCCTCAGCCTCGGCCTCAGCCTCAGCCTGCCTCGGCTTGCCTCAGCCTCAGCCTCAGCCTGCCTCGGCCTCAGCCTGCCTCGGCCTCAGCCTGCCTCAGCCTCCCCTCCTCCCCCCCCCTTCCCCCCCCCTTCCCCCCCTCCATTCAGCCTCACCTTGTCTCAGCTTCGGCCTGCCTCGGCCTCAGCCTCAGCCTCAGCCTCAGTCTCAGCCTCAGCCTGTCTCGGCCTGAGCCTGTCTCGGCCTCAGCCTCAGCCTGCCTCAGCCTCAGCCTCAGCCTGTCTCAGCCTCAGCCTGCCTCAGCATCAGCCTCAGCCTCAGCCTCAGCCTGCCTCGGCTTGCCTCGGCCTCAGCATCAGCCTGCCTCGGCCTCGGCCTCGCCTCAGCCTCAGCCCTCAGCCCTCAGCCTCAGCCTCAGCCTGCCTCAGCCTCAGCCTCAGCCTCAGCCTGGCCTCAGCCTGCGTCAGCCTCAGCCTCAGCCTCGGCCTCAGCCTCAGCCTCAGCCTGCCTCAGCCTCAGCCTCAGCCTGCCTCGGGCAGCCTTCAAAATATTGCACAGGACTCGTGTTCTGGGAACACGAAGATCACGAAGTGGCCCACAGCTGGCTCCGGGCAATCAAAATATGGTGCAGGAATGGTGTTCTGGGAGCACGAAGAACACGAAGTGGCCTACAGTTGGCTCCGGGCATTCAAAATTAGCCTGGGAATTGTGTTCTGGGAACACGAAGAACACGAAGTGGTCTACAGTTGGCTCCGGGCATTCAAAATGTGGCCTGGGAGTGGTGTTCTGGGAACACGAAGAACACGAAGTGGCCTACAGTTGGCTCCGGGCATTCAAAATGTGGCCTGGGAATGGTGTTCTGGGAACGCGAAGAACACGAAGTGGCCTACAGTTGGCTCCGGGCATTCAAAATGTGGCCTGGGAGTGCTCTGGGCAGTCAAAATGTGGCACCTGGCAATGAACATGGGGAGACCCCGGTTTTCCCCGGCACCCGTCTGGCATCTGCCCAGACCCCCCTGGGGAGTCATGATGCTCTCTTTTGAAACCACTAGAAACCTATCAGTCTTCGCTGTTAGGTAAAAATAGTCTGGGGACGATTTGTTTTGCTATTATTTGCAATTGTTGACTATGTTTTTCATTTTTTATATTGTTCGTCCAACGTGCGCCTGTAAAAGGACATGCCCGACCTAAATCCACGCCCTCGCGGGTCTGGGGGTCCCACGGACACACAGTCGCACGGGTGCGTTCCCAGGCGGGGCATCCGCGAAAGCACGGAAAAAACGTATCCTCGGGGTCGCGGCCCAGAAGCTCGGCCCGCGAGGCTGTGGATACGGATGTTTTTTTTCGTTTGCCAGCGAAGAGCCTTCCCCTACAGAGGCGGAGCGCCCAATTGCGCGCCCAATCCCAAGCAATGCTGACAGGAGCATCCATCACTTGGCGTTGCTTTTGGGCGCTATTTGAGCGCTGTTCGGCGCTACTGGGCGCGATGGGGCGCTGTTTGGCGCTACTGTGCGCTACTGGCAGCTATTCGCTGATGACAATTCAATCCATGACTCAACCCAGGGCCCTTGCAGGGCCCAGGCAGGCCGAAAGCGGCAAAACGCCCTAAGGCCCGCCCCCCTCTATGCCCTTTAGCTTCCGTGCGAGGAAAAAACAAAACTGAATAGTAAACATAAACATGCAAAACTGCGCAACCATGAACTGTCGGAAGTCCGCGCGGAATCCTTGGATCTGCCTTGGACCTCCGTGCGCCAAGGGGGGCGCCCGAGGCGCCGCTAGGGGGTTCAGGCGCCGATCCAAGAAATCCGCGCGGACCTCCTTAGAGCCGTGCTCACACCGCTCCTTGCCCCCTCGACTTCCGGGGAGCCCGCCGGCTTCCGCCGCGCGCCTCGTCCGCGTCCGCGATCATGCCGGGAATGGGGAACGCCTCCTGCACGGCGGCGGCGCCGACGGAGGCCGCGCGGGGGCCCGCGTCGCGGCCGAAGGGGACCTCGGCGTCGGCGCGGGCGCCGCCCCGGCTGAGCGGCGGCAGGGCCCCGGTGCTGGCGCTGGGGTGCAGGCCAGCAGTCGGCCTCTGGGCCGTGAAGTGCACCAGCTGACAGCTGCTCGCCTCGCGGTCCCGCCCCTGGTCACGGAGGGCGGCGAGCAGATCCACATCCCAGGTCACCCAACTTCGCGCCCTCCTCCTCCTCCTCCTCCTGCTCCTCCTCCTCCTTCTCCTCCTCCACCTCCTCGAGCTCCTCCTCCTCCTCCTCCTCGAGCTCCTCCTCCTCCTTCTTGTGCTCCTCCTCCTCCTTGTGCTCCTCCTCCTCCTCCTCCTCCTCCACCTCCTCCACCTCCTCCACATCCTTCGGTGGCAACTCACGGGAGCCTCCCACACCATCTTGTCGGCTCTTGCGAACCGACGCTAGTCGACTCGCCAAATCGACGCTCATCGACGCCAAATCCACACCGAATCGGCGCTATCTCGTTCACTCCCAGCCGCTGGTAGGCGCCAGTCGACGCGGAAGGCAGAATGAAGAGGGCATACCAAACTCCCTCGATTCGCTACCGCTGGCGGCGCGCAGAGGGGAGCAGGGGGAGGGGGGACGGCTTCTTGGAAGGAGGCAGCCTCTTAGACGGCGCGGGCCCTGCATCCACAGGCGAGGCCCGTGCCTCCCAAGCGCCAGGGGTGCCTCTGGGATGCCCCCCCCTCCCCCTCCGCCTACTGCGCGTGGCCGTCACCGAGATAGCCCAGGTCGCCCAGCTTCGCGCCCCCGCGCCCGCGGGCCGCGACTCGCGCGATGACCTTCGCGCCCCCGCGCCCTCCTCGCGGGCCCGCCCCCCTTCTCCGGAGAGGGGCCCGCCGCTCCGGCCCAGAGCCGCGGCGGGGGGGGAAGCGCCGTCCACCTTGGCGCCCCGCGCGGGCGACCTGGACATCCAATCGATGCTGCTCTCAGGTCGGGCATGCCCTCACACAGGCGGATGTTGGAGGATACCTTGCAAGAATGATCAACCAATAGTCAAGCAGAGTAGAGAAGAACAATAGGGAAATCGTCCCCAGACCATACTTTGACTATGTTTGAACACACTCCTCCTGTAGAGGGACATGCCAGACTTCATGCTACTCAGAAGGCGTGTGAGGGCCAAGGAGTGTTCGTCCACCGCAGTTCTTCAAGTACGACGCAGGCAGTGCCATGAGGGCTGGCACGGGCTGCTGGCCATCGATGGAGCTGGACGGGGTAACACACACGTACACACGCGTTGCGCTCACACACGCCCTGAGGATCATCGATCCAAGCCCAGGCGGTCTGGGTACCGAGGCGTGATCCCATGGATGCGCGACTCCATGTGCATGCATTCGCGCGGAACCTCGCATTCGATCCGTGGGGTCGCAGCACAGGAGTCCAGACCGCGAGGCAGGGGATATGAATATGTTCCCCTCCCACAACCTGCACATCCATGATGGGCGACCGTGGCCCTGTGGTGCCCAAGAAGCGCGCCTTGAGATCCAGGGAACTGTTCGCACTCACCACCTCCGCCAGCTTGGCCTGCAGCATGTCGTGCTGTGCTATCAGATGCTGGCAAGTAGGGAAGTCGATCAGCTTCACTGACTTGATGAGCTGGGAAGGCTGGCCAACGCCTCCAAACGTGGCCTTCCGATCGACGGCAGCCTGCAACCGAAGGCTCGCGGCACGCTCCGCGTCGCCGTCTCCCACGGAGACGACGTTCCGGAACGGCTTGCACTCCCTCTGGAAAGCGCCCATCTTGAAAGTGATCGGCAAATTCATAGGCTTCGCATAAATCTCGTACCGACGCATCTGTTGCAGCAGCTGCGGCATGAAGTGCTGGCAGGACTGGTCCACCCACCCTGGCGCGCTGTTGGTGATGAAGATCACCCTCCCGAGTGTCTCCGCGAACGCCAGGGTTTCAGAGGCTATGTTGCACAATTCGGTCAGGAGACGCTGGACCATCCGGTGGCTCAAAGATGGGGTCCTGAGGGATGGGGGGTCCTGAGGACAGGAAGGAATCCAAGATTGAACTTACGATGTTTGAGGTACCTCGCCCTTAGGATTAGGTCGGGCGTGTCCTCCTACAGGCGGATTTTGGACAAACAGAATTTTTGTAAGAAAAAAAAACATATCCCGAAATGATCAAAGCAAAATCGAGAAATCTTCCCCAGACTATGTGTTTACGATGTCTGCACAGTCCTCCTGTAGAGGGACAGGCCCGACGTAACCTCAGGACCCTAGCCTTCAGGACACCATCTTTGACCACCGAACCATGGCTTGTCCCTGGCCGCGGCCCGGCACCGCGTGCAGCCTCTCCAGCCACGTGGTGGGCAGGATGGTGTCGTCCCAGTCGAAGACGATGACGATGGGCCTGTTTTCCACCACCACCATAAGTGGGAAGGGGAAAGGAGGTGGAGGACGAGGAGGACGAAGAGGAGGAGGAGGTGGAGGAGGAGGAGGAGGACCGTCTCCCCCTCCAACGTATGGTGGTGGTGGGAAACAGGCCCATCAGATGAGCGTCTCGTGCTTCGTGCCGTCGCCAATTCTGTCCACGACCCCTGCGCGATCTCTACCAGCCGCGCGGTCCCATTCCATCTAAGGGCATGCGAAAACCAATCGCGTGCTCGTCCACCCGGGCACCTGGAATGATCGAGATAGAGGTGAAAATGCTGCCGCGTCGATCAGGCATCGCGATGGGAAATCAGAACACGATCTCAAAAGAACCCAAGACACAAATGCACGAGACCTTGTACGAACGGCAACATACAATGACAAAGCAACGAACGGATGACACCAATGTACTGCGTTAGAACGTGGCAACAAAAAACGGGAACCGGCAAACTACCAATGTGAATACACAGTGCGCGTATACGGTATGCGCGTGTGCTTGGAGAAACCTGCGCCCCCCCAAGGAACAACAGATGTACATCTCCGCCGGCCCCCATGGGAGGGGTTGACAGGCTTCGAGGCGTGGGCAATCCTGTTCCCTGCAGCACTTCCCAATCAGAGCTACTGATGCTACACACTTCTAAGTCCGATGCCGGTCTCGCCCTGCCGAGTTCACAGTCTCCCGTACATTGCTACAACATCGCGCGCCCGAGGTCACATCCTCATTTCCCCATTTCCAAAAAAGGTTACGACGAACTGGCGATCCCGAAGCCACAACCTTTTGTTGAATGCAGCGCACTCGCGCTCCCGAAGCTAGAACGCATTACACAATGGAGCAAGCTTGCGCACCCGAGGCCATAACCCAGTGCGAATCACGCCGTGCTCGCTCGCGGTCCTACGGCCACACCCCCTGGCCACCTACATCTCGCAGCACAGCCTCCGGCTATCTATCTGCCACAGGCTTCTCTCCCCGAGGCCACATCACCCTGCAAAGTGCGGTTTTCGCTGGCGCTCCCCGACCGACGGCCCAACGTAGTAAATGAAAGCAGCCCCGCGCTCCAGAGGCCACACTTCTTTGTACACCACTGCGGGCAGTACTTATATCCATATCCAGAGCGTCGTGGACTTTTTGGGAAGAGGTGCCGCAACGCCGAGGCGCGCTGGATATGGATAAGATCAAGCCTCTTGGGGCCTGACTTTTAATCCATATCCAGTGCGTCTACGGTTTCTGGGGAAGAGAGCCCAAGAATCCAAGACGCACTGGATGTGGATATAACTATTGCCCGCAACCACAGCGCGTTCGCGCCCCCAAAACAAAAAAAAACGCACCTGCGGACGACCAGCCGGAGGGACGCGCGGGCACGACGGGCCGCATGCGGCACCTCGGGAAAGCAGTTCTCCCGGAGGCCCCGCGCGGCCACCTTTGAGGCCCGATCTCTGCGCCGGATCCGCGCCGGACTGCCTACCAGACCACCCCAACCCAACCCGAAGACCCGAATTTGAATCGAATTTCGGGTTGGGGGGGGTACGGGTTCCATGTGTTTTTTCAGCGTTCCCCGACCCCCCCCCCACTGGAAATCGAGGATAAATTCGGGCCTTCGGGTTGGGTTGGGGAGGTTTGGTGGGTGGTGAGCGTCGGACTTGCAGCGGGTGCACGTCGGGCCGTGTTGGGTTGGCGTCGGACTTTAACGCCGGAGCATCGCCGCGGGAGCGTCGACCCATAGCTCGCGGAGCTGACGTGTGGACCAGATAATGTAACTATGACGCGCCGCGCGAGGCCTCCAGGATTGCCCCCCATAAAACATCGGCAGTCCAAGAAGAAGAGGAGGAACACAAAAACGATGCGCGTGCTTCAGACCAGACTGGTTGGGTTCTGCGTCATGTTACGCACTTCCTCCGCCCAATGCGGCCGAAACCGTCCGCGACGAAATTGCGTCGCTCAATGTTTCAGCGTTCTGCACGCTTCGAATACATTTTGCCGGACGAACAGATGATTCCAAGCTGTTACGGCATTGCCATACAGCTCGATGTGTCGACCGAAGAGGACTTCGGACAACAATATGTTGCTCGCTCTCGTTAAACTCTCCATGTCGCTCACTCTCGATGTGTACGGGTGCCGTGCGCCGATGACCTTATTCACGCATCTGCAACGACAGGAGTACAACCTGCTTTTACATGTTTTGGTAAACAACAACAAGTATTTAGTTCATGTCGAAGCTTGCTGGACACGCCGGTGGACTATATGAACCCTTGTCCTTCCCGAGTGTGGTGTGCGACCACAACTTTCGCAACGAACTAGAGATGTTCGAACACTCGCCCAACGTCCGCGGTAATTCGTTGTCAACTCTGCCGTCGCACAATACCAAACCTCCTTTTTAACAGAGTGCCTCTCTTACGTTTTTGATGGAGCCCGTGTAGGCTTCCTGGCCTCACCCCGGGCGAAGACATGTTTGACGGCGCTGTCGTTCATCATGCTCTCCGAATGTTTCGGGCGCTTGGCAAGACAAGCGGGTGTCATCTGCGTCAGAGATGCAGATGGTTACGCCGTGCTCCGCCTCCGCCTACACAGACCCAGCCCGGGCGTCACGCAACATGAACGAGTGAACAACAACGAACAAGTACGAAATACGGGCTCAGGACGCCGCTTTTCGCAATCACTGCGTACTGCTTCCTCTGAGCGGAATATTCCGCAAAAGGTCTACAATGGTGAAATGCCGAACTGCAAACAAAAACGCATCAAACCGACCATTGGTTGTGGCAGCCCGACTTCGACCGCACTGCACGTGCATGTGGGTTTTTGGTGGTCAAATGCCTTAGCTCAGTCCGGTAACAAAAAAAGATGAACCCAACCACTTATTCAAGCGCTTTGGAAAGGAGCCGGACTTCGACTCTCGCAGCGATCTTTCACACCCTCAATCGATGTCAGTGGCGTGGCGCAGGCGTTCTGCATCTTACGGCCAAGATAGGGATCAGTCAGTAGTTGCTTGGCAAGCACGCGCCCCCTTCTTGCAGTGCAAAATGACGTGGACTTGTCCCTCAATTGCGGGTATGTGTGTTGGCATCCCACCATATTTGGCACACGCGCAACAGAGTTCCTTATATATCGAAATCTGCTGCGAGAAATTTCCAACACATCCGCGGCACATCGTCTGGTCCCGCGGCATTTTCTTTGTTGCTGAGGGTACTGGGTCTGGCTGCTGCATCGGTAAGATAAAACAGCATGTTAGCGACGAGGACAGGGCAGGACAAGACATCCGCATGAGGGGGTCAACGTCAATGCGCCCGCCAGGGTGCAGTGAAGAGCGCATGCTTCCCCTGCGTGAGTGCTATGCAGCAAGGACCGACAGCCCTTCGACATCTTCTCGAGGGGAGGAGGAGGAGGAGGAGGAGGAGGAGGAGGAGGAGGAGGAGGAGGAGGAGGAGGAGGAGTAGGAGGAGTCTATTTGCCTGTCTTCGTGCAAGCCCCAGCCCACCAAGGAAGAATCCAACCACCTCCACGGTCCGTCTCTCGAGGCGGCTCGTCCCGGCGTTCTGTCCCCGATGGTTGCGACAGTGGTTCCTTTGCCCGATCGATTCCAACAAGCTGTCCTCCCTCCGCCCCCTCCCTCCTCCTCCCTCCTCCCTCCTCCTCCTCCTCCCTCCTCCTCCTCCTCCTCCTCCTCCCTCCTCCCTCCTCCTCCTCCTCCTCCCTCCTCCTCCTCCCTCCTCCCTCCTCCCTCCCCCTCCCCCTCCCCCTCCCCCTCCCCCTCCCCCTCCCCCTCCCCTCCTCCTCCTTCTCCTCCTTCTCCTCCTCCTCCTCCTCCTCCTCCTCCTCCTCCTACTCCACAATCGTGGGGCTGGCAAGGGGCGCCCTAACAACAGGTTAGAAAAGTCTTCGAACATTGATTCCAATCTTTGGGTGGCCTCGTCGAGCGAATCCGAGAAAGACACATGCATTTACCAGAGATGTTTTGAACTTATCCGTGCAGGTGTTCTTCTTGTTTGTTGGGGCAAAGGCCGACACGTCAAACTTCGCATTGTGTTTCACACACCCACCCCGAAGGAAACATAAAGATACATCTGAAACTGTCAAGAAATGGAAGCTGTTCAGCCCGGCCTGCCGAAGAGTCCTACGGGTCTGTGCCAACGGAAGAACAAACATGATTACATAAGATGTGATCAGTTTGGGAGAATGCCTCAGGAGAGATTGGGCCCATTGGGGCTGCATCTAAAATACTCTGCACACTGTGCGCTCCTCGGCGGGGACGTCGAAGAATGCATTTGCAATTGCCAAATCATGTGCAAAACAACTCCATTGATAATTGCGCACTTGTGAATTGATTCACGGATTTCTTTCCAACTGAGCTTTGAGCGCATAATTCCAAATAGGTTGACCTTCTCTGAAATTGTGGCGAAAGGGACGGGGACGGACCCGGGGACGGGGACGGGAACGACGAGGATGACGTCGACGACAAGGTCCGGGACGGAGACGACGAGAACGAGGACGAAAACGAAAACCACAACGACGAGGACAAGGGCGACGACGACGACGACGGACGCCTATCCGGAGGTCTCTGTAGGCCTAAGAAGGTTTCCGGAGACCTCCGGAGGCGTCTGGAGACCCTTCGAGGCCCACGGTGACGACGACGACGACGAGGACGACGAGGACGAGGAGGACGAGGACGAGGACGACAGGAACGTGACGAGGACGGGGACGAGGACGATGACGTCCATGACGAGGACGACGGCGAGGACAACGACTAGGTTGAAAACGAAGATGCCGACGAGGACGAGTACGATGGTCGCCTGGGGAGGCAAATGGAGGCTCCTCGAGGCCCTCGACGGCGACGACGATGATGCCGACGACGACGACGATGGACGAGGACGAGGACAAGGACGGGGACGACTACGACCACAACGTCGACGGCGACGACGAGGACGACGACGACGAGGACGATGACGAGAATGAGGACGAAACCGAGGACGACGGACGCCTCTGGAGGTCCCTGGAAGTCTCCAGGGGCCTAAGGAATTCTCCAGGGACCGCTGGAGGTCCTGCGAGGCATTCGGTGACGACGACGATGACCAGGACGACGACAGCCACGAGGATGAGGAGAACGAGGTCGACGACGACAACAGGGACGAGGACGAGGACGGGGACGGGGATGAGGGCGACGATGACGACGACTAAAGCGATGACCACGACGACGGCACCGACGACAACAACGACGACATCGACGACGACGACGACGGCCGCCTCTGAAGGTCTTCAGAGGTCTCCCGAGGCCTCAGGAAGCGTCAGCAGGCCCTGCGATGACCTCGCGCACGACGACGAACGGTAAAGCAGCCTGCAAGCACCACAGTAGCCCGCGAGCATCATAATGACAGCGCCGGAGGCGCGCAACGTGGGTGATTGGGGGGAAATGCCAGTTATGGGTTATGGGGGGGGGGAAAAGGGGGCATCACGCGCGTCATGGCCCAGAGGGTTCAACAAAACACCCTCTTGGACCGGCAGGAGCAGGGCTCACGCGCGGGCGCCCTGTCTAGAGGAACAACAATCGCCATACACATAATTAAACGTTTGGCGGTCCGCGAGGATTTCTTGGATCCGCGCTGGAGCGTTTCCCTGGCGCGCGCAGCGCGAGTAGTGGAACGCGCTCGGTGAAATTCAGAATGGTATAAAGAAACTTCCAACAAATACTCAAACATAGTATACGAATAATCTCAAGAAAATGTTTTGACTATCTTTGAATCTTCCTCCTGCAGAGGGACAGGCCCGACTTAACTCTGGATGCGGGTGTTGGAAGCCGCCCCAATTAGGGAGCCCACCGAAGACGAACGCGTTCAACCACGTACAGGGCCCCCCAATCCGCGAGACCGGCCGCGTGATACGAACGTTCGCGGAATGCGTACTCTCGAAACGAAAACGAACGTGGACTCATGTACGGGTGCGTCCCTTTTTTCGCTCCTGACAAAGTGGGGTCCGAGTAAATGGGGTCGGAGGGTCGCGCCGCATCGCCGATGCATCGGCGACACGGTGCATCAACGATGCGGCGCGATCCACCGACCCTCTCTGCTTCGACCGCCTGTGGGCGGCCTGGAGACGTGCTGTGCTAACGCAGTCGCCGGGGGCTTGGCTGGGACCCCCATCGGCGGCTCTCATCCTCTCCTCTCTGCGCCACCCGGCCCTCCCCTTCCCTTGCCCCTCTCGGCCTTCGTCGTCCCGCGTGTCGGGGTAGGGCACCGCTGGCGAGAGGTCCCCGAAGCAGTGCCCGAAGCCGTAGTCGCTGCCCCCTCCACCCTGGCGGCCGCATGCATCAGAAAAGGGCTGACCGCGGGCAACGACCTAATGTTCGCTAGGATGAATCCCCGAAGGATCCGAGACGGCGCCGCCGAGGAATCCTAAGAAATGTCGACGGCTCCAGGAGGAGTCTCTGTCTCGGAATGGCCGGGCGATCCCGAGACGAACCCTGGGTCACCCAGAAATCTCGCGCCGAGGCCCTGCAGGCAGAATCACCACATGGCTGGTCGTGCTCGGTCCATCTTCCTTGGATGCATAAGCCCATAAACAACTTCTTAGCGGCGCGCAGCAGAGGGCAAGGGGAAAGGAAAAGGCCTCTTACAAGGAGACGGCTTCTTCTTAGGACGCGCCGCCCCTACAGCTACAGATGAGGCCCGCACCTTTTTAAGAAGCAGGGGTGCTTCTAAGGAGGGGGGAAGGCGTCTTAAACGGAGGCTGCTTCTTCTCAGAAAGCGCCGCCCCTTCATCTGTAGATGAGGCCCGCGCCTTCTAAGAAGCAGGGGTGTTTCTAAGAAGCCTTCCCCCCTCCCCGACCCCCCTTCGGAGACATTTTTTTCTGGGGGGGGATAACGCATGTTGCCCGGGGGAGGGGGCGTGGGGGGGAGGGTAGCGGTAACTGGGGCCGCGGCGCGCACCTCTTGAGGCGCGCCGCCTACGTCGTCGTAGTCGTCGTCATCGTCGCCGCCAAAGCCCACACCGCCTGTGCACACAGCACGGGCTCTGTACAATGCCTTTTGTGCACCAGGGCTGTTACAGAAATCAAATGTGTGTGCACCACGGCGACTGAATACACCATAACAACCGAGTGTATCACGACGCGTTTGTACATCGCGCGATCTGTATATTGCCTTTGCACATCGCCTTTGTACATCGCACCACGACGCCTTCGTACATCTCTTGTTGTGCAGGAGCAGCAGCAGGAGCAGGACCAGCACGAGCATCAGCTGAGGAGGCGCAAGAAGAGCAGAAGGAGGCGCAGAAGGAGGCGCAGCAGGAAAAGCAACAAGAAATTCCCGCCAGCCCCGCCCCTGGGAGCCATGATGACAACAATACTTGTTTTCAGGTGAACACCTTTATACACACAGCCATGCCGACGTACACCACAGCAGCCAACTGCACCGCAACGCCAGTGATTATTGACACCACAGCTGCTGTTGCAACACCCCTCCGCGCGCACCACGCTGCCTGCGTAACCACAAAACTTGCGTACACCCCCACGGTCCCGACGGAGCCGAACTCCGGGAAATTGCTGGAGGCCTGAGTGTATCATATCCAATCGTATCATATGATTGTGGTTATTGCTCTTTTCTGGCCCAAGGAACACATTTTGAACCCACAGTGAATGTTAACACACAACGTCTGTGTGCACAGAAATGAAGAGGGGGAAGGGGGAACAAGTGCGAAGATATGGGTGGGCCCATTGTATCCCACAACGCACGCTTACATCGTAGCGACCCCAGCAATGCCGACGTACACCACAGCAGCCGTCTGCACCGCAACGCTGGTGATTATTGACACCACAGCTGCTGTTTCAGGACCCCACCGCGTGCACCACACTGCCTGCGTGTACCACAAAATTTGCGTACACCTCCATGGTCCCGGCAGAGCCAAAGTCCGGGAAATTGCTGGGGGCCTGAATGTATCATATCCAATCGTATGCTCTGATTGTGATTATTCTCTGGCCCGAGGAACGCTTGGAGATTTTGAGCCCACAGCGAAAGTGAAACAAAACGCCTGTGTGCACAGAAATGGAGAGGGAGGAGGAGGAGGAGGAAAAAGTGCGCAGATATGCGTGGGCCCAGTACATTCCAAAACGCACACTTACATCGTAGCGTCCTTGCGCGCTACAGCAATTGTGTACACCACAAGGCTTGTGATGTGTACACCACAACTCTTGCGTATTTATGTCTGCGTACACCACGGCTGCTGCTGCAATGACAAGGCTTGCGCCAGAACTCCCGTGCATACCGCACTGCCTGAAAACACCATAACGCACGCCCGCGTGTACAACAAGCCTTAGGCTGCCCGGGATCGCGAGCTGGATCGGGGCCGGGACGTTACCGCTACGGGGGGGGAGGGAGGGGGGGGGTAACATGCGTGATCCCTCGGGTGGATAAAATAATGGTCTCTTGCGCGAGGCCGATTTTTTGAGCAGGGACCGACCGTCCAGGCATTCCTATAGACCTATACCACGACATGTTCTTCAAATCCAAACATGTTATAATAACGAAAACCATGTTCTCAAAACAAAAGCACCATGTGTTAAAACAGGACAGCTTCAGCCAGAAATGCTCTAAAAGCATTTTGTGAAAATCGCGCAAGGTTCTTAGAACAGTCTATGGTGGGCCTATGGGCAAGCAAGGACGCCTCGCCACTGCTTGATTTTGAAGAGTGGCGATGCCAATGCGATGCTGTACCAGACTGCAGACCAAAGACCACGGGCCACGCACGACCCGAGGCCGCAAACCCGGACCCAAAAGGACACGGCCTCGGCATCGCGCCAGCCACCCACCGGCCTCACACGCCGCGCACATACACATCCAGGGTCAGGTCGGGCATGTCCTCCTACAGGCGCATGTTGGAAGAACAATGAAGAGTAGCCCAACGTAAAAAAATGAGCAAAAATAATATACCAATCGTCCTCATACTATTTTTTGACTGTTCTCGATCACTCCTCCTGTAGAGGGACGTGCCCGACTTAGACATAGGGCCCCGACAAATTAGCTGGCTTTCAATCCGCGCTGGCCTGGCCGGCCAAGGGCCACCCCGTCCAAAGAAATGCACCCTGGCGGCAGACGGCCCTGAACAGCAGAATCTAAGAGTCCGCCGGCCCCCGCCTGCCAGGGGTGAGAAGGCGTGTGAGATGATTGGCTGCCTCCCCTTTCCCCCTCCCCCAGGGTACAACATCTTGTCTGCGAGGGGGGGCTATCCAAGCTCCCCGGCGCACCCCTGGGCACTCCAGAGCTTCCATATCTGCCTTCCGTGGCCTCGGAGACGCTCCAAGACGGTCCCGGATCGCCGACCGATTGGCCCAAGACGCCTTAGATGGCTCCAGCCCCAAGACGCCTTCAAGACGCCCCAAGAGCATTCCTAAGAGGGCCTCAAGAGGCAAAATTAATGCTGCTGGGGTTATCGTCTTCTTGACCCTCCGACGCCCCGTAGACCGCCCCAGAGCTGTTCAAGAGGCCCCTACGAGGGCCCCAGGACGGCTCAAGACGGTTCCAATATGGCCCAAACAGGGGCTCAAGACGGGCAAAAACGCCCCAGAAGGCCCCAAGAGAAGCCAAGAGGGAAAACACCAACAGAAAATCCCATCTTTCCGCTCCAAGAAGACCCCCAAAGGCCCCAAGAAGTACTCAGGCGGCCCAAAAGATACACACACACAATAAGCCCCAAGAGGCCCCCAAGAGACCATGAGGAGGCCCTAAAGCTGCCCACAAGACGCTTCAAAACTGCCTCCGAGAGGCTCCGCAAGGCCAGCAAACAGCCCCCAATACGCCCACAAGACTTCCTAGATACTGCCGACGAAGGCAACGACGCCTTAATCGTGGAGTCCTCGCCTCTTCCGGGGGTCGGCAGAATGGCGTACTGCGCATCCGATGAATCGAGCGGGAGAAAACACATGGGATAGCGGGAATGTACGGGAGAGAATGCGGGAGAGATGCGGACAAACAGACAGGAGAACAATGGGAGAACACACGAGGGAACGTACATGGACCTATGTCGGAGAATATACGGGAGATCAGACATGCGAACTTACGACCAACAACGGGACAACATGCGGAAATGTATAGGCGGAAATTTACGGGAGAGAATGCGGGACAGCATGCGGTCCATGTGTTCCGCTGTTTCCCTGCTCCCTCCCTCATAATTTTCCATTGCGTTTTCCCTCGTCACTCCAACCTCCAACCTCATCCCTGCTCAAACTCCCTCCTCCTCCCTCCTCCTCCCCTCCCGCTCCTCTCGCGCCTCCCCCTCCCTCGTCTCCCTCCTGATTCCGTCCCCCCTTCCCTCCTCCTTTCCTCTCCCCGCCCTATTTCATAGCTTCGAAACTGAACCTGTCCCTCCTCCTCCTCCTCCTCCTCCTCCTCCTCCTCCTCCCCCTCCTCCTCCTCCCCCTCCCTTCCTCAGCCTCCGAACTGTGCGCGACAACCCCCAAACTTTGCAACACTCCGAATGGTCGATGAACACTCTGCCCTGAACCCTTCCGAACTTGGTCCTCTTCCTCTCTTCCTCTCTCACGCTGGCCTGCTTGAGGTAATCCTGCGTCAGGATATCCGGTCGGCACTTGTCGTCCCAGCCTTAATAGAGCGAGAGAGAACGGTTGCGGGAGGAGGACGAGGAGGCAGAACTGCAGGTTGGGAAGAGATGAATGAGAAGGGAGCGACTGGGTCGCACGGAAACATAAGATTACCATGCCAGCGAGTATTGTGCGCGTCAACTGGCAAGCCCCAACGCATCGCGATCGAGAGAGGGTGGGCACACATTCCCCTCCACTCCAGCCTTTGCGTGCAGCCATCACGGGGAAACCAACAAGTACCGATACGCACCGCTAAGCCCCAGACCTCTTCTGGGGGGCGTTCTGACCAGGATGTCGAGGCGAATCTAGCGGTCGGGAGGAGGGCCTCCCATGAGGCCCAACACGGGGCAAACGGGGGAAGGGTAGCAGTGTAGATGCATGTTCCTCCTCCGCCATCCGATTACCATGCCGTCCAACAGCCCCTGACATACACCAGCCAGGCCGCCCCTCTGACCCCTCTCAGTGCCTCGATGAAAGAAGGTGCGCAGGGGCAGAAAGACAGACCCGCGGGAGAGATGCAGAAAGACCTGGACGCGCTGCAGGACCCACACAGAACGAAAAGGGGCAACAAGAGCCAAAAACACACACACACACACACACATCCTGGGCGTACACGAGTTGTGTAGCGGATCAATCGATCCAATGCAAATCCCCTTCTCCTCCGAAGCTGGTTTACCTATTCGTCTGGACAGGGGGTGCGAGAGGTTGGAATCTCCCGAGACGGCTCTGGATGCCTCGAGGGTTGCCTCCGATACGTGGCTCAAATCACGTCGGCCTCCAAGATTGCGCAACCTGGTCCAGTTCGCCCAAATGGCGACCAGCTTGGCTCCAGATGGCCTCGAACCCGGAACATTCCTGTCGGCATGTCCTGCAAGGTGCTCTGACCAGGACTTCGGCGCCGGCAGCGACTGGCGCGGCAGCCGACTCCACCAACCTGCGAGAGAGCGCGCCCACAGGGCCCCAGCCAACGGAGGGGGCGTCCTCCCTGAAAGGAGGGAGGAGAGGCGTCGTCTCGTCTCGAGTCGATTCAAGCAACAATCCATGCCTGGTCATCTCTGCTCTGGGCTGGGGCAGTGGCGATTCCCTCGGACGCCTCTCTCTCTCTCGCTTCACCTCGATCTGGAGCCTGCCATGCCTGCCAGAAGGGAAGAGGGAGGAGGAACATGAGCAAAAGGAGTAGGAGGAGGAGGAGGAGAAGGATGGGGGATGGGAGAATGGAGGAGGAAAATGAGGGGAGGAGGAAAAGGATGAGGAGGGGAGGAGGAAAATGGGGGAGGGTGGGGAGGAGAGAAAGGAGGAGGAGGAAGAGGAGGGGAAAGAGGAGACGAACGAGCAGGAGGAAGGAAGGAGGGAGGAGGGAGGAGGGTGGTTTGGTACGCCCCCCCCCTGGGGCGCCATCGTGCCGAAACCCCGGCGCGTTCCTCGGCTCCGATCGGGCGGGACAGAAGATCATCTTAGGAAGGTCTGGTACTTCAAAAAGGCGAACGTTCCGCGGCCGACAACGGCGGAAGGTGAAGGTTTTCTCATTCGGCGTTTCGATGCTGGGCGGAAGGGGGGAAGGGGGGAGGGGGCTCCGGACCTCTGCTTAGTGAGGCTGTTTGCAACAGTGCGTGCCTCATGGGGAGACGCCACCTACTCGAAAGGAGCGCCCAAAACAGCCAAGATCTACTCCACGGGGGGGGGGAAGGGGGGGGGGTGCGAGGGCCCGCGCCGATCGGCAAAACAAAAAATAAGAAAACGATCGCAAAGTCCGCCTCTTTGAAGTACCACGGGATGTTTTCGTGCACCGCGGGCGACCCAGAGTGCCCTGGGATCGCTATGGAATTATTTATACGTACGCTCGAGTGAACCTACAGTCTGACTCAGGCGGGAAGAACATCCTTTGAGAACATGAGACCCTCCGTCGGCCAAGACGAACAGAACATCCAAGGGCACCCTCCCTAGGGTACATAAGCACATCCGACAAGCACGAAGAATACTATCGTTGTCGTCGTCGTCCTTCGCCTGAGGGTCGCCCTGGGAAAACTTCATTCTGCTGCATCCTCGGGGAACCTTGCCTGTCTCCTCTCGGCCCTATCCGCGTCGAATCGGTGTCGAATCCATGTCGGACTCGTCGGACCCGTGTCGAATCCGTGTCGAATCCGCGTCGAATCCACGGCAGCTCCGCGTCGAGTCCAGATCGAGCCCGCGTCGGGCACAAGAAAAGACGCAAATGTTGGGGGCACGCGAGGCCCCCCGAAGATGCAACGCAAACTTCGGGGAGCTCCATCGGGCCCCAGGTCAGCCCCGAGCCGCGGCGGTGCGTGAGTAGGCTGGAGAGCACGGGGGCGAGTCGGCGGGGTCCGCCCGCCCCCCTGGGGCGGGCGTGCAAGGACAGGACCGCAATGGTGGTGGTCGTCGATTTGTCCCCCCCTGACTATCTACCAGACCACCCCAACCCAACCCGAAGACGCGAATTTCGGGTTGGGGGGGGGGTAAGGGTTCCACATGTGTTTTTCCCAACCATCCTGTGGTGTTGGGTCCTCGTTTTGAAGAGACAGCGCCCCGCGTTCACTCCTCCTCCCGCTGCCCCCTCCCTCCTGCCATCATCATCATCATCATCATCATCATCATCATCATCATCATCATCATCATCATCATCAGCATCATCAACCCCTCACACGTTTCGTGGCCCCATAGGGAGCTCCAGCGAAGGCCCCAGTGGCTGCGCTCCCATGCGCCCACCGCACCCATTTCTGCACACCCCTCACACGCTTCGTGGCCCCATAGGGAGCTCCAGCGAAGGCCCCAGTGGCTGCGCTCCCATGCGCCCACCGCACCCATTTCGGCACACCCCTCACACGTTTCGTGGCCCCATAGGGAGCTCCAGCGAAGGCCCCAGTGGCTGCGCTCCCATGCGCCCACCGCGCCCATTTCGGCACACCCCTCACACGTTTCGTGGCTTACACCGCATAGTTTCGGGCCCCATAGGGAGCTCCAGCGAAGGCCCCAGTGGCTGCGCTCCCATGCGCCCACCGCGCCCATTTCGGCACACCCCTCACACGTTTCGTGGCCCCATAGGGAGCTCCAGCGAAGGCCCCAGTGGCTGCGCTCCCATGCGCCCACCGCACCCATTTCGGCACACCCCTCACACGTTTCGTGGCCCCATAGGGAGCTCCAGCGAAGGCCCCAGTGGCTGCGCTCCCATGCGCCCACCGCACCCATTTCGGCACACCCCTCACACGTTTCGTGGCCCATGGGGAGCTCCAGCGAAGGCCCCAGTGGCTGCGCTCCCATGCGCCCACCGCACCCATTTCGGCACACCCCTCACACGTTTCGTGGCCCCATAGGGTCCAGCTCCAGCGAAGGCCCCAGTGGCTGCGCTCCCATGCGCCCACCGCACCCATTTCGGCACACCCCTCACACGTTTCGTGGCCCCATAGGGAGCTCCAGCGAAGGCCCCAGTGGCTGCGCTCCCATGCGCCCACCGCACCCATTTCGGCACACCCCTCACACGTTTCGTGGCCCCATAGGGAGCTCAAGCGAAGGCCCCAGTGGCTGCGCTCCCATGCGCCCACCGCACAGATTTCGGCACACCCCTCACACGTTTCGTGGCCCCATAGGGAGCGCCATCGAAGAAGATACTCACAATTGCGGTACTCGCAACTGCATCTGGTTGGGTCTTTCGCCAGGATAATTTCTATGTTTCCCGCCCCCCCCCACTGGAAATCGAGGGTGAATTTGAGCCTTCGGGTTGGGTTGGGGTGGTTTGGTGGGTGGTGATCCCCCCCCGGTGGCGCGTCCTGGTCAAGATCTCCAGAAACCATCCCATGGGCCGTCGACCGACACACTGAAGCAGCTCGACGGCCGTGTCCAGTCCAGGCCCCGAGCTCTGCATCGCCAGGCGCATCCCCATCCTCAACGGGCCAGGGTTCCTCGGCACCGTCAGCACACCCCCTCGAGGTGGGCAAGATGGATGGGAGGCACAAAGACATACTAGTACTACATGTCCTCCTTGGAGGCACGCGTCCGACCCGAACATATAGTATCTCCATCTTGAGTATGTCGTTTCCCGAGCGGTGTGGTCAGAAAGCGCCCGCCACGACGCATATGCTATAGAATTTCTCGGTGCGCGCGTCGCCCCTGGGGGGGACGACGCACATATAGTAGAAGTATGGTGGGGTGCCGCCGACACCCCCTCGAAGTGGGCAAGATGGATGCCACGAAAGCAAGCGGGGACCTCGTCGCCGCAGGTTTGCCGTGACAGTGGAGGCCCCACACCGTCCTCACGCACCCATGATCTGAGCAAGCCGGCCCTTAGTGGGCCCTGGAAACGACAGGGCCGCTTTTTTTTACCGGTTCCGTTTTGCCGTTTTTTTGCGGGTTCCGACGCCGTTTTGTTTACCGGTTCCGTCGCCGTTGTTTGACCGGTTCCGGCTCCGGTTCCAATCCTGGAGCCGTTTTTTTGCCGTTTCCGGTTGCCTTTTTTTGCCGTTTCCATTTTCAAGGGACATTTTTGGGGAAACCATGAAAAAACGGCCCTGGAGGCCCTTCGCAGGTCCCGAGAGCTCTCACCTCAGGTTTTCTCGAGCGGCACGATGCATCGGCACGAACAGCCACCCGAGACGGCGTCGCGCTTGTCGCGAAGAGCCTCTTCGAGGAGAGCAGCTGAATCCATGAGATCGCAGTGTGAATGCACAACTGATGGGGCGGCTGCACGGAACCTGCAAGTTGAGAAACGAGACGGCTAAACAAGGCTGACTCGTGAGCCGACTTGTCCAGATGAGAGAGAACGAGGGGGCCACGACAGAGCGAGGAGCTGGTGTAGGAGAGGACAAACAGGACCTGAAGGAGGAAACACGGAGGGACTCCAAAGCGGCACACGCTGAGCGGCTCTAGAACCGCGCTGGGCACAAATCGAAGACCGTGCGTCGCAAGCAACTGACAAGCCACTGGCCATCGCTCAGACGTCCATTCCCTGTGCTTTTGTTCGGTTTTGTGCGTGTTTTTTCGCCAAATGATGCAGGATGCTCCTCGATGGTCCTCGCCGAGAAAAAAATTGCACACGTCCGAGCGATGCCAGGGCCAGAAATATGCTGCCGAGCCGCAACCCGACCAGCAGGTCCTCCTGCTCAAATCCGGGAGAGCGGGCGTCGCGAGCAATCGACAAGCCAACAACTACCGCTTCCGAGCCGCGCCCCGATCCTCCCCTACTGCTCATGGAGAGCGTGCGTCGCAAGCAACTGACAAACCAGAATGACCGCTTC
The DNA here is from genome assembly GCA_963575745.1 of Prorocentrum cordatum. Taxonomy (NCBI): domain Eukaryota; class Dinophyceae; order Prorocentrales; family Prorocentraceae; genus Prorocentrum; species Prorocentrum cordatum. The sequence goes on from CAUYUJ010018738.1 coordinate 239,352, forward strand.
CGAGCCGCGCCACAGCCGCAGCAGGCAGAGGATGAGGACGAGAAACAGGGGGAACAGGGAACGAGAGAGGAGGGAGGAGGAGCCCCAAGGCACAGTAAGCCCGACTGGCGCGCAAGGCCAGGGGCACGAGGCAACATGAGCGCGAACGAATCAAAAGCTAGAGTGCCGTTTGCAGTGGAAAAAAAATCCGCCACCGTACTCGTGGCACGAAGTGGAATGTCCCAGGGCTCGTGCAGCCCTGACAAGGTAGGTGTACAGGGTCTGCAAGACTCTCACGGGCCCAGACCCCAAGTTCGCCGGGCGCTCCGGGGCACTACCGGGCACTTCCGAAGTGTCTCGCGTGGGCCTCTGGGACGGTCCCCTCGCTCAGGAGGGCCCACAAGCGGGCCAAGAAAGCCCGGGGAGGCCGCCCAGACGGTCCAGGAGGACACAGAATTGCCAAAATAATGTTCGTGACGGCCCACGAAGCCTCGAACACGCCCCAGACGGCCTCCAAGAACACTCCCGAGAGGGCCACGAGAGGCAACATAATTAATTGTCCGACGGCGTCAGACAGGCCAGGAGCCCACCAAGACGGCCGAAGATGGCTCTAAGATGGCCTAAGAGGCCTCTAAGAGAGGCCCCAGCAAGGCCGGAAGAGGCCAAAATCATGGGTTGTCCTCCAATGTTTGAAGGATTTGGGCGTGTGCTTCTTTTCGGCCTTCCGACGGCCCGAGACGGCCCAAGAGCCTCCGAAGATCGCCCAAGAGGCCTCCAAGATGACCACAGAACAGCCCAAGAGGACCCCAAGACGGCCCCAAGAGGACCCAACGACGGCCCAGGAGGCCTCCAAAACGCCCAAGACAGTTTCCAAGACGGCCCTAGATCATTCCAAGAGGGCCCAAGTCGGCCCAGAGCGGCTCCCAAGACGGCTTCCGACCGCGTCGGACGGGCCAGGAGCCCACCAAGACGGCCGAAGATGGCCCTAAGATTGCCCAAGGCGGCCCAAGTGGCCTCCAAGAGGGCCTCCAGGAAAGCCCAAAGAGGCCCAAATCAGGGATTTTCTTTGAGTGGTTGAAGGATGTTGGCATTTGCTTCTTTTCGGCCTTCCGACGTCTCGAGACGGCCCAAGAGCCCCCAAAGATCGCCACAAGATCACCCAAGAGGCCTCCAGGATGGCTCCAGAGCAGCCCAAGAAGCCTCCAAGACGGGAGAAGAGGGCCCCAAGACGGCCCACGAGGCCTCCAAGACGCCCAAGATGGCGTCCAAGACGGCCCTGGAGCACCCCAAGAGAGCCCCAAGTCGGCCCAGAGTGGCCCCCAAGACGGTTTCCGACGGTGTCAGACGGGCTAGGAGCCCACAAAGATGGCCCCGAGAAGCCCCCGAAGGCCCCCAAGAGGCCTCCAAGAGGGCCCCAAGGATGCCTCCAAGAGACTCCCAGGAAGCTGCCAGGAGGCTTCAAGTGTCCCCAGAGGCTCCCAAGATGCCCCCTCCTCCTCCTCCTTCTCCTCCACCTCTTCCTCCTCCATCTCCTCCTCCGCCTCCTCCTGATCTTCCCCGCCACCCTCCCCCACGTGTTACCCGAAGGGTTTCCACAACGGCTGGAGGAACACATGGTCCGATAGCTTGGAAGAGCTCTTGCCACAACGCTCGGCCACATGGGCGATTCTAGACGGCAGGGGGCGGCGGTGATTCGCCGTAGGCGTCTTCGATCCGCCGCCCCCTGTTGGCTTGCCACAAGGGTGCCCGGCGTGCTAGATCCTTTCCAGTTTGCTTTTGGTTCTTTTTCCAAAAGAACTCCCCCTGAGGCTTCGGCCCGTCCCGCCGGCCACCCGGAAAAGCGCATAAAAGGTAGTTACAAAGGGTTGTTCGGCTTTAGACTGCTCAAAGATGGCCTCCAAGATGGCCAAGATGGCCCAAGAAGTTCGCCAAAGATGGTCCAAGATGGCCTCGAATATGACCCACGAGACTCAACGATGCCTCCAAGTTCGCACAAGAAATACCTAAGACGGCCCAAGACGGCCCCAGAGGCCTCCAAGAGGCCTCCAAGACGGCCGACGAGGCCTCGAAGAGGTCCTCCAGGGTCCTCAAGGACGGCCCGAAGAGGTCAAAATCATTGATTGTCCTGAGGTTTTTGAAGGATTTGGGTTTCTGCTCCATTTCGGCCTTCCGACGGCCCAAGACTGCCCAAGAGGATATCAAGATCGCCCCTAGAGTGCCCAAGAAGCCTCCAAGACGGCCCCAGGACGGCCCAAGGGGCCCCAGATGGCCTCCAAGACTGCCAAGATGGGCTCCAAGATGCCTCCAAGACGGCCAAGATGGCCTCCAAGACGGCCAAGGTGGCCCCAAGATGCACCCAAGACGGCCCAAGATGGCCTCAAGATGGTCTAAGACTGCCCAAAAGCCCGCGAGATGCCTCCGAGACGGCCCTAGAGCCCTCCAAGACGTCCTCCAGGAAGGCCCGACAAGGTTAAAATCATTGATATTCCATCGGTTTTTGATGGATGCGGGCTTCTGCTCCTTTTCAGCTCTCCGACGGCCCAAGACGGCCCAAGCGACCCCCAACATCGACCCGAGAGCGTCCAAGAGGCGTCCAAGATGGCCCCATGACAGCCCAAGAGGCCCCGAAGAGGTCCCCAAGACGGCCCAAGAGGCCCCCAAGACGGCCCAAGATAGCCTCCAAGACGGCCAAAATGGCCTCCAAGATGCCTCCAAGACGCCCCAGATGGCCGTCAAGACGGCTAAGATGGCCCGAAGATGCATCCAAGACAGCCCAAGATGGCCTCAAGATGACCTCAGATGGGCCTATAGGCCCTCAAGAGGCCTCCAAGACGGCCCAAGAGCCCTCCAAGACGTTCTCCAGGAAGGCCCGAGGAGCCCAATATCATTGATGCTCCTTAAGTGTTTCAAGGATTGTTGTTTATTATTATTTCAGCTCTCCGACGACCCAAGACGGCCCAAGAGGCTCCCAACATCGTCCCAAGAGCGCCCAAGAGGCGTCCAAAATGGCCCCATGACAGCCCATGAGGCCCCCAAGAGGGCCCCAACAAGACGCCAAGACGGCCCAAGATGGTCCCCAAAACGCCCAAGATGGCATCCAAGACGGCCAAGATGGCCTCCACGATGCCGTAAAGACGGCCAATGATGCCTCCAAGACGGCGAAGATGGCTCCTCGTCGATGCCTCCAAGAAGGCCTCCAAGACAGCGAAGATGGCCCAAAGATGCACCCGAGACGGCCACAGATGGCCTGAAGATGGCCTTCGAAAACCCCAAAGCCCCGCCAGAGGTCTCCAAGACACGGAAACCACCTGGTCCGATAGCTCGCCCGACTCGGTGTTTCCCGAAGGCTTTCGAAACCCACTCGGGGAACGCGTGGCCTGATAGCCTAGCCAAGCTCAAACCCAACTTTCGGCCAAGCAGGCGCTTCCAAAAAGGCAGGGGGCGGCGGTGATTCGCCGTATGTATGCGTCTTCGATCCGCCGCCCCCTGTTGATTCATCAAAAGGGTGCCCGGCGTGCTGAATCCGTTCGCTTTTGGTTTTGGTTCTTTTTCCACAAGAACTCTCCCGCCCGCCCGCCGGGGTCCTGGAATGGCCGGGAAAGGGTGGTTCCAAAAGTTGTTCCTGCTCCAGATGTCTCCAAGATGGCCTCCAACATGGCCAAGATGGCCCAAGATGGCGCCCAGGTTCGCCCAAGATGGTCCAAGATGGCCTCCTAGACGGCCCAGGAGAGGCCAAGATGCCTCCAAGTTCGCGCAAGAAACCTCTCAGACGGCCCAAGACAGCCCCAGAGGCCTCCAAGAGGCCTCCAAGATGGCCCAAGAGGCCTCCAAGAGGTTCTCCACGAGAGCCAGAAGAGGTCCTCCACGAGAACCACGAGAGCCAAAATCATGGATGTTCATTAGGTTTTTGAAGGATTTAGGATGTTCTTCTTTTCGAGCCTTCCGACGGCTCACGACGGCCCAAGGAGCCCGAAAGATTGCTTCCAGAGCGGCCAAGAGGCCTCCAAGATGGCCCTATGACGGCCCAAGAGGCCCCGAAGAGGTCCCCAAAAGGGCGCCAAGACGGCTCCAGAGGCCTCGAGACGGCCAAGATGGCCTCCAAGATGCCTCCAGCACGATCAAGATGAGCTTCAAGACGGCCAAGATGGCCGCTGAGACGGCCAAGATGGCCCAAGATGGGCCCGAGAGGTTCCAAGATTTCCCCAGAGGAGTCCAAGAGGTGCTCCAGGAAGGCCCGAGGGAGCCAAAATCGTCAATGTTCAGTCGTGGTGCTTGTTTTTTCCTCGGTTTTGGTGTTCCGACCGCCTAAGACGGGCCCAAGGAATGCCCAAACTAGTCCCAGAGGCCTCCTAGATGGCTTCAGTACGGCCCAAGAGGCCTTCAAGACAGCCCCAAGAGGGCCTAAAGACAGCACAAGAGGTCTCTAAAACTGCCAAGATGGTCTCCAAGATGCCTCAAGACTGCCAAGATGACCTCCAAGACGACGAAGATGGCATCCAAGACGGCAGAAATATCCCCAAGAGAGCCGAAGGTGGCCCAAGAAGGCGCCCAAGATGCCTCCAAGACAGCCCAAGATGCCTCCAAGACGTCCTCCAGGAGGCCCCAAAGCTCGGAAACCACCTGGTCCGATAGCTCGCCCGACTCGGTGTTCCCCGAAGGCTTTCGAAACCCACTCTGGGAATGCGTGGCCCAATATCTTGGCCAAGCTCAAACCCAACTTTCGGCCACGCAGGCGCTTCCAAAAAGGGGCGGCGGTGATTCGCCGTAGGCGTCTTCGATAATAGAGGCGTCGGCTCCGAGAGGATGCGGCAACGTCTTGGCGCAGACAGACCTCGCTGGCACACTTCGTCGAACGGCGCTGCGGGGCTCCCCCGGACATCTCGCTGCGCCGACGCAGCCGAGAAGGAGCCAGTCGCTCTCTAAGGGGGGGCCAGCGCAAGAAAACGCGGCCCAGACCGCCCACGCTGCCGGGGACACCTCTGCCTCGGCGAAAAGCGACGGGCGCGGACACCACAAAAAAGACACCGCCTGCCGCCGAAGGGGGTCACGTCGAAGCCTACCCCCTCCGCTGCCAGGAGGGAAGCGGGCCCCGAGGGACGCGAGACCTGGACCCCCGGGGGCTCTCGTCAGGACTGGCCTCTCCTCCAGAGCCGCCTCCTGGCCCTCCTGTGGGGCCCCCGGGGAGGCCCTGCCCGAGAGCCCCGAGCGTGGGGCGGAGAGCCTCTGGGCTCCTTCCCCTCGGCACCCGCGTGCCTCCTCTTTGGACACCCGAAATGGGCACCGAAAGAATGGGCAACATGCCCAACAACAAACGTTGTCCCGAACCAACAGCGGCCGCTGTTGTGCAGGCGGCCTTCTGTCTCAAATGAACACAGGCCGCGGCGGCGCGGACAGCGAATCCTGTTCAGAATGAACAGGAACTGCTGTTGGGCATCGTACCCATTCTTTCCGTGCCCATCTCGGGCGTCCAGATCCTCCTGGCGACTCCCTGCGCGGGTCCTGCGCCCGGCGCTCGGGGCGCTGGCCGAACAAGGACCCCCCCCCTCGTGAAGCAGCCAGAACAGAGCCGCGAGGGCTCTGCCACCACGCGGGTCCAGCCACGCGCGTCCGCGCGCGGCAGGCGGCCCCTCGCCATCGCTCGGACGTCAATTGTTTGTGTTTTTTGTTCGGTTTCGTGCGTGGTTTTTTCGCCAGGTGATCAAGGATGTTCCTCGATGGCCCTCGCCGAAGGAAAAATGCACACGTCCGAGCGATGCCAAGGCCCTGGAGTCACGGGGGCCGTGCGGGCGCCCCGTCGGGCCCCGCGGAGGCGGGCTCCCCCGGCCCCGGGCGCTCCCCTCACGCGGGCGCGCGGGCGGCGCTCCGCTCGCCCCTCTCCGCGTCCACGAGGGCGCCGGGGTGGGCCCCGCTGCCCGCCGGGCCGCCGCGCGGGGGGGGCGGCGCCCGCTTCCGCAGCGCGTGCCGCGCCAGCAGGGCCCCGAGGGACGCGCCGGCCGCCACGACGAGGAGGCGGGCGACCAGCCTCCGCGCCCCGACGTCGGCCTCGGCCTCGGCCTCGGGCGCCGCGGGCTCGGAGGCTGCCGCCGGCGCGAGGGCAGGCCCGTGGGGCTCCGGGGCCGCCTCCAGGAGGCGGCGACCTGGCTCGCAGAGCCTCCACCCGCGCCTCGTGACGCTGAAGTCGGAGGACCACAAGATGCTGGAGGACGGAGTGAGGCCGTGGGGGCGGCGGCGCCTGCCGCTGAACTGCCGCCCGTCGACCACGAGGTAGTCGAAGTACGATTCTACATCAAAGTCCGCTGAGGCGTGCCCCCATGGCACGCTGAGGCGTGGCAGCATGCCGAGTGCTGTCCGGTGGTGCTGCTGCAGTCTTCTCGACGGGGCCCCTCCCGGGCGCAGAGTGCTGCACGCACCGCCCCATCCTCCTCCCGAGGCCTCATTGGCGTTATGGCGCCTCCCTGGCGCTACCCGAGACTCTCCAAGGCTGCCAAGGCGGCCGAGGGAGACCACCAAGGCCGCCAAGATGGCCCCAAATGCCTCCACGACGACCCACGATGGCCACAAGCACAACACAATGCAATGAACTCTGGACACGGCACAAGATGGCTTCAAGAGGACTCCCAGGAAGGCCCCACGCGGCCAACATCCCTGACTGTCCTGAAGCATTTTAACATCCTTCGCATTCTCGCTGTTTCAGGCCTCCGTGAGCCCGAGATGGCCCGAGCACGCGTCACGGCTTCCTCTGCGCTGCTCGAGCAATCGCCATCCAGAGTGCTGCTGGACTGGCACGGTGGCGTGACTTGCCGCAGGCAGCTGGATACTCTACGGCGATGGGTGCTGCGTTCGCCGCGTTGATCTCAATCGTGCACTGCTGGCTGTTGCCGTAATACTGCGGGTAGTTCGGGCTCTGCACGCATGCGCCGTCTTGCACGCACGGGCCTGAAATGGCACCCCACATGCTCCCAGAACCGGGCGTCGGTGCAGCGGTCGGCGAATGAGTCGGCGCAAGAGTCGGCGCAACTGTCGGTGCAACGGTTGGTGAAGCGGTCGGCGATGGCGTTGGTGCTGTTGTCGGAAGGGGTGCAGGTATTGACACTGGCATGCAGAATTTCCACCCGCTCCGCGTAACACTAAAGTCTGACGACCACATGATACTGTACCACGGGGTGAACCCAGACGGACCCAAAGTTCCAGTATATGCTTTCCATCCGTCGATCAAAATGTAGTCGAAATACGACTCTACATTGAAAGCCTCCACGACGATCGGTCCTGCGTTGGACGCGTCGATCTCAATCGTGCACTTCTGGTTGTTGCCGTAAGGCTGCGGATAGTTCGCGCTCTGCACACATGCACCGTCTAGCGTACACGCGCCGGAAATGGCCGCCCACATGTGCGCAGAACTGGGCGTCGGTGCTGCAGTCGGCGAAGCAGTCGGCGCGGGAGTCGGCGCGGCTGTCGGTGATGCTGTCGGTGCTGCTGTTGGCGAAGTTGTCGGCGCAAGAGTTGGCGCGGCTGTTGGTGCTGTCGTCGGTGCTCCTGTCGGTGTTGCTGTTGGGGAAGCGGTCGGCCCGGCTGTGGGCGCGGCTGTCGGTGCAACTGTTGGGGAAGCGGTCGGTGCTCTCGTTGGTGCTGCAGTCGGCGGCGCTGCAGTTGGAGAAGCGGTCGGCGTTGCCGTTGGCGTCGCAGTCGGCGCGGCTGTCGGTGCTGCTGTTGGGGAAGCGGTCGGCGCTGCCGTTGGTGCTGCAGTGGGCGCGGCTGTCGGTGCTGCTGTTGGGGGAGCGGTCGGTGCTTCAGTGGGCACTGCAGTCGGCACATCAGGCGCAGCTGTCGGCGCCTCGGTCGGTGCTGCTGTTGGGGAAACGGTCGGTGATGCTGTGGACCCAGCTGTCGGGACTGCTGTGGGGGACGCAGTCGGTGCCTCCGTCGGTACTGCAGTCGGTGAAATTGTCGGTGCTGCTGTTGGCGTTGCCGTTGGCGTCGCAGTCGGCACGGCTGTCGGTGCTGCTGTTGGGGAAGCGGTCGGCGCTGCCGTTGGTGCTGCAGTGGGCGCAGCTGTCGGTGCTGCTGTTGGGGATGCGGTCGGCGTGTTCGTTGGTGCCGTAGTCGGCGCAGCTGTCGGTGCTGCTGTTGGGAGAGCGGTCGGCGCCGCTGTCGTTGTAGCTGGAGGTGCGGGTGATGGCGTCGGGGGCGCCGTCCAATCCCCAATCAACCCGGTCATCCAATCCCGTGCATAAGTGACCCGGCTCCAAACTCCAGGGAAATTCTGAATGCCACATGATACAGGTCCCCATGAAACGACACCGTGAAGGAAGTAGCTGCCGCCTGAAGCGCAGACAATGGGTCCTCCACTGTCACCCTGACATATATCGGTTACCAACCCGCCGTTGGAGCCCTGAGCGCACAGCATGTCATCGGTGATCGTCATCCCTGACATGCCCCATTGAGCCTGGCAATCTGCATTTGTCCAAGTGGTCACCCCACCCTCCTGCAACAAGTCAGGGACACTCCCTCCATTCACCTTCCCCCACCCAGTGGTGAAGCACTCTTCACCCGCACCGATGTCCTCCGCTGGCAAGCACGCGAGGCCGATACAGTCGTTCAACGGAGCCGCACTTGCCAACTCCAAGAGGACATAGTCGTAGCCCTGATCCCAATTGACATAGTTTGGATGAGTGTGCACTTGCTGCACCTCCAGCCGCACCCCTACAGTATCCGATTGGGACTGGCTGTGAAGGCCCGCGACGACCCAGAACGAGGAACGAGGGAAGCAGTGGGCGGCCGTCAAGACCCAATTCGGGGCGATGAGCGTTCCTCCGCAAAAGTGTCCGCCCGAGGTCTGGAGCGACACCTGCCACGGCCACTCGCAACGCGTGGCCGCCTGCCCCCCGAAGATGCGCTGGCTACCCGCTGTCCATGGAGTGCTGTCGGCACCCTTCGCGCCGCAAGTCGATGCCGCGCAGAGCTGCGCCAATGCTGTGCACGCGAGAGCCGCAGAAACAACTCTCATGGTGCCTTCCGGTCCAGTCTCGTTCGGCGATGTCGGTGCAGATGTTCCGCAGAGCCCGCGTGAGCAAGCGCGCCAATGTTACGAGGTGGTGCCTGAGCCACAGTGGTCACGGAGCCCTCCCTCGAGGTCCCTGGGAAGAAGGGGTCGCTGCCGGAGGTCGGCGGCGCCAGCGGGAGGCCCCGCGCCAGCCTCTCTCGCATCCCCTCCTCGGGGGAGGCGTCGTTCGGGAGGCCCTTCCCCTGGAGGTCGCGTGGGGGCCCTCCTTCCCTGACCTTCCAGAGCGCTAAAAAGTAGCACTCCAGACCTATAGACCTATCTGGACTGCCTCAAACCTCGACAGGAATTAGGACGTCGACGTCCTGGTGCTATTTCTTAGCCCTCCTGGAAGGTCAGGGTTCGGGGGCCCCGGGAGGCCCCCGGGGCTCTGCAGGACGTGCAGGACGCTCACCGACGGGCCCCTGTGGAAGCGCTCGGGCTGCCCCGGGAGGCGCCACGACAGCGGCCGGCCCAGGGCCCGAGGCGGCCTCGCGGACGCCTCCGCGCACGTGGGCGGCGCGGGCGGGCCGCCTCGCGCCGTCCGCCCATGGCATGCCCGGGAGGACCCCGCGGGAGGCTCCCGCAGGGAGGCCCTGTGGAGCTCCTTATGGGGACATCCCTGCCTCCGCCGCGGTGGACCCTGGGCCGAGAGAGGGGAGGCCCCGGAGCCCCTTGGGCCCCGGGAGAGCGGTCCGGAGGCCCTGGAGGCTGCGGCGGGGCCGCGCATCGCCCTGGGCACGACGGCCAGGCCGTTCCACGCAGTCCGGCGTCGTGCCACCAGGAGTGCTCCACGCGGTGCGCTGCAGGAGTGTCCAGGCTTGCTTCGCGGAGGGCTGCGCAAGCGTGAACCGAAGGCCCGAGACCCGAGACTCCAGGCCCGGAACTGGTCCACTCTACTCGCCACGGGGGCACGCATGCGGGACGGATGGATGAGACAAGTCCACTCACGCTCGTCGCGTAGCAACGCAGGAGGAGCGAACAGCAACACCGTTCTAGTCGACTCGTCGCGTCGCAACCCAGGAGCGCGAACATACAGAGGGATCCCGGCGTCATGTTGCTTCCGAAGCCTGGCGTCACAGAGGAAGGGCAGGGGGGGATGTTGCTTCCGAAGCCCATTCCCCCTGGGTCAACCCTCCCATGTCGTTGCCCCCACCCTTGGTCAGTCCTCCCCCCTGCCGTCCCGGACATCCGACGAGGCTATGTGTTCAATGTGCGCGGTCCCAGAGGTCACGACCTCTTCCATAGGGGTAATCCTGCACCTTGGATCCAATCTAGACAGTCCGTCCAGATCTGGGGCTGCATCTGATCTGGAGATCAATAAATCAGGACCTCCAACAATACTTGACTATGCGCGCAAGGGCGTGAAGGGAGGGGGAGGGCATCTTCAACGGAAGATGCTTATCAAAAGGCGCCTGCCCTACGCCTTCTAAAATGCAGGGGTGCTTCGAAGGAGCCCTCCCCCTCCCCCCACCCCATTTGCGAGTGTCTGAAATACGAACTTTCCATGCACGACGGGTATGAGTAGCGTTGAGCCGACCCCTATCCCCACAGGCGTGGCCTGGGCCGCACTGGCCGATGAACCCCCCTGGAACGGGATACAGGCCGCCTCATTCGGGCAACGAGGAGTCTATCCCAAACTGGGACTGGATGGGGATCTGGATGGGGCCGTGGAGGTAACGGAGGAGAAGGAGGAAGAGAAGGAGGAGGAGGAGGAGGAGGAGGAGGACGAGGAGGCGGAGGAGGAAAAAAAGGAGGCGAGGAGGAGGAGGAGGAGGAGGAGGAGGAGGAGAGGAGGAGGAGGAGGAGGAGGAGGGGGAGGAGGAGAAGGAGGAGAAGGAGTGGGATGAGGATGAGGAGGCAGAGGAAGGAGGTTGAGGACAAGGAGAAGGAGGAGGAGGAGGGAGAGGAAGAGACGGAGGTAGAAGGAGGAGGAGCCAGGAGGAGGAAGACGAGGACGACGAGGACGAGGAGGAGGAGGAGGAGGAGGAGGAGGAGGAGAGGAGAAGGAGTGGCCAGTTCAACGATACCGAGGGGAGAAGGAGAAGGAGGGGAGGGAGAGGGGAGAAGGAGGGGTAACTGCCCCGACGATCCTCGACTGAACTCTCGAGGGCGGGCACCGCGCGGCACGCCGCGCGCCGCCCGCCGGGGGAGCGTGCGCGGCTGAGCGGCCGGCTGCTGACGAGGCGCTCGGCGGCCGCCCGCGACCAAATCTGCGCCTGCGGCGGGCCCGCGAATCCGAACACGCTCCTCCGCTCGCTCTCCCCTCGCGTCTCCTCCTCCTTCTGCTCCCTCTCCTCCTCCTTCTCCTCCTCCTCCTTCCTCCTGCCTCTCCGCCCTCCTCCCTCGCCTCGTCCCCGTGTCTCCTGCTCCCTCTCCCTCTCCCTCTCCCTCTCCCCTCCCTCTCCCTCTCCTCCTCCTCCCTCCCTCCTCCTCCTCCTCCTCCTCCTCCTCCTCCCTCCTCCTCCTCCTCCTCCTCCTCCTCCTCCTCCCTACTCCCTCTCCTCCTTCTGCTCCTCCCTACTCCCTCTCCTCCCTGTGCTCCGCTCCTCCCTACTCCCTCTCCTCCTGTCTCCTCCTCCCTCCTCTCTCCTCTCTCTCTTTCTCTTTCTCCCCTCCGCTCCTCATCCTCCCTCTACTCCCTCTCTTCTCCTCCCGCTTCTCCGCCCTCGCCTCCGCCCTCTCCATCACCATCCTCCTCCTCCTCCTCCTCCCCTCCTCCTCCTCCTCCTCCTCCTCCCTCCCTCCCCTCCCTCCCTCCCTCCCTCCCTCCCTCCCTCCCTCCCCTCCCCTCCCTCCCTCCCTCCCTCCCTCCCTCCCTCCCTCCTCATATCTGTGCTCTGTAACGAATTGCTGTCGCCAAAGCACAACGGTTAGGCTGATTCGTGGCGCTGAAGTCCCGAGAACGGTGCTTTGGCGCGCTCCAGGATCTTCAAACGGTTGCCTCCCAACGGGGCACTCCCCCCAGTGGAGATGAACCCTTGTGATTGTGGGGCGTGTGACGAGGCAGCTCGGGGGGAGGTGCCATCCCAACGCCGCTGATGAGGCTCGGGTTCATGCAGTGGCCCCCCTCCGTCTCGTTCGCGCTCCCGTCTCGTCTCGTCTCGCGCCCGGTAGCCGTTTCGTCTCGCGCCACTCCTGCGGGCAATATTTATATCCATATCCAGTGCGTCTTGGACTTTCTTGGAAGGGGCGCCGCAAGGCCGAGGCGCACTGGATATGGATAAACATAGAGCTTTTTGGAGGCAAATTATAATCCATACCCTGTGCGCCACACGTTTCTTGGGAAGAGAGCCCGAAACTCCAAGACGCACTGGATGTGGATAAAGACATTGCCCGCAACTCCCTCTCCTCACCCCCCCCTCGTCTCGCGCCCGGTAGCCGTTTCGTCTCGCGCCACCCCCCCCCCCTCCTCCCCCTCCTCCTCCTCCTCCTCCTCCTCCTCCTCCTCCTCCTCCTCCTCCTCCGCCTCCTCCTCCGCCCTCCTCCCTCCCTCCTCCTCCTCCTCCCTCCTCCTCCTCCTCCTCCTCCTCCTCCCTCCTCCTCCTCCTCCTCCTCCTCCTCCTCCTCCTCCTCCTCCTCCTCCTCCTCCTCCTCCTCCTCCTCCTCCTCCTCCTCCTCCTCCTCCTCCTCCTCCTCCTCCTCCTCCTCCTCCTCCTCCTCCCTCCTCCTCCTCCTCCTCCTCCTCCTCCTCCTCCTCCTCCTCCTCCTCCTCCTCCTCCTCCTCCTCCTCCTCCTCCTCCTCCTCCTCCTCCTCCTCCTCCTCCTCCTCCTCCTCCTCCTCCTCCTCCTCCTCCTCCTCCTCCTCCTCCTCCTCCTCCTCCTCCTCCTCCTCCTCCTCCTCCTCCTCCTCCTCCTCCTCCTCCTCCTCCTCCTCCTCCTCTCCTCCTCCTCCTCCTCCCTCCTCCTCCTCCTCCTCCTCCTCCTCCCTCCTCCTCCTCCTCCTCCTCCTCCTCCTCCTCCTCCTCCTCCTCCTCCTCCTCCTCCTCCTCCTCCTCCTCCTCCTCCTCCTCCTCCTCCTCCTCCTCCTCCCTCCTCCTCCTCCTCCTCCTCCTCCCTCCTCCTCCTCCTCCTCCTCCTCCTCCTCCTCCTCCTCCTCGCCTCGCGCCCGGTAGCCGCTCTGCTCTGCCCCCGACTGCCGCGCCGCCCGCCGTGGCCCGAGCCGCGTGGCGCCCGCGGACCCCCCCGCGCTGCCCCCGCCGGCCGCCCGCGGAGCGCCGCGGGCGGCCCCCCTCCGCTGCGGGGGCCGGCCCACGCTGCGCGCCACGGAGCGGCTCGCCGCGCGCTGCGCGCCGCCGACTGGGCATCGCTCGGACGTCCATTCCCTGTGTTTTGTTCGGTTCCGTGCGTGGTTTTTTTCGCCAAATGATCAAGAATGCTCCTCGATGCTCCTCGCCGAAGGAAAAATGCACACGTCCGAGCGATGCCAGGCCGAGGGCCTCTGCAGGGCCGCGACAGGGCGCAGCGAGAGGCCCCGCGTGGCCGCGCCGCCGCCGCGCCGTCGCCGCCCGCGGCCCGCCCACCGTGGTACAACGGCCTCGGAGGCGCCCGCCGCACCGAAGGCGGCCGGGACGCCTGCTGGCGGCGGTCCTGCGCCGCGGCGGCGCCGCCGACGCGCTCGGCGCGGCGGCCACGCGAGCGAGGCGCCCCAGGGCGTGCTGGAGATGGCTGACGTCGGGATGGTGAGAGTTTCTCTGATTCGGCGTTTCGACATTGGGCGGAAGGGGGGAGAGGGGGGGGGTCTGGCTCCGGATCTCTGCTGAGTGCGACTGTTTGCAGCACGTTCTACGAGGGGAGACCCCACCTGTTCGAAACAGGCGCCAACAACAGCCAAGATCTACTCCATGGGGGGTCCGGGGGGGGGTTGCGCCCATCGGCAAAACAAGGAATACGAGAACGACCATAGAGAGGCTGCAGCTGGCAGCGAGCCAGCCGACGACAGCTGGGCGGACTCGGCGCCCACGGTGGCTCGCGGCACGCGGCGCGGAGCCGCTCTGAGCCGCCCGACAGCCGCGCTGCTATTCGGGGCCATCCGCGGCTCGTGCCGCTGCCGCCGCCGCCTCGGGCAAGGCCAGGGACGAGGACGAGGGCGGGAGCAGGAGGCAGTGCCGCGTCGACCAGATCCGTGCGGCGTTCACAAGCAGCGATCGCGAGACTTATGCGGCAACTCCTGGGAGCATCCCGTACCACCTGGCTGGCTCCTGCGAATCGACGCCGATCGACGCCGATCGACACTGAGTCGACACACGTCGGCGATAATCGGCGCTGGTCGACGGGAAACCTGTGCTTTCTCATTGATTACCACACTCAAGCGCACGCAGGTGCACTCTAAGAGCGGCAGTCCGAGGATATATATATATATATATATATATATATAAAAGGCTCCCATGGCTTGCTGCCGAAGCGGAGTGCTCTCCAGATGAGCTGCTGGAGCGCAACGCCGCCGCCACGCAGGTGCTCGCCAGGACGCCCACGGAGCAGCTGGGCGGCGCGGCTGCTGCGGGGAGGGGGGGTACCGCGGGAGGAGGTGAGGGCCTGGCCTTGTCGCGATCTGGCCCGCCGTGCGGCTAGCCTGATGGCTGGTGAGGGTGAGGGCCTACATAGCCTGATTGCTGACGTGCATTTTGCCGCAGACTGTAGAGCTTCTCGTCCTGTCCTCTTTTGCCCCCGCCCTTCCCCTTTCAATTCGCGCCACACGTCGGCATGTCAGTGCTCAGTCGGTTTAGACCGCGTCGCCCAAGGCGGTTCTGACACGTCGCTCACATGTTGACCGATCGAGCAACGTGCAGGGAACATCGGAGACCACCTCGCTGCACACGGTGTGACCCGTCGGCAGCAGAGACGGGAGGAGTATCGGGGAAAATCGGCTGGCAACCCTGCATGAGAACTCGGATTCCAAATCCGCATCCGAAGTCGAACCGGAATCGGAAGCCCTCGAAATCGGATCGAATCTTATCCGAAGATTCGGCATGAGCCCTGCATTGTGTGGCCCGTCGGCAAGAATAAATCCGTCGTGGCCTGACTCTGAGGTCGTCGGCGCGGCTGTGCCGCGCCGAGACCAGTGTTGCAATTCCCCGACCTCCCCGTGCACACCCCCCCCTGACCCTGGGAGGTTTTGGGCTCAAGGTTTTTGGAGCGGTTTTCCCAGACCCACAAAGGGGGGAACTTTTGGGGGGTTGGGGGGGGGGGCCGGCTCCCGCCGGACACCCTCCCTCAGGGAGGGTGTCCCTCCCTCAGAAAATGTTCCCCGGACCCCTTCCTAAGGGAGAATCCCACGAGACCTCTGGGCGTAGGTGGTCTTGGGAGGCTCCCATCCCAACCCCCTTCTTCCCCTTTGGGAAGGGGTTTACCCCTCCCCCCCTACCCCCTCCCCCTGGAACTGGACGGGGGTGGTCGCTGGTATTTGGAGCGTCCAAGATCACCCAATACGGCTCCAAGAGCGCATCGGCAAGCCCTAGATGACCTCCAAGATGGCTCAAGATGGCGCAAGATGCTTCAAGATGCCTCAAGAAGGCTTTCAAGATGCTCCAAGAAGCCCCCAGAAAGCTCCACGACGGCTCCCAAGAGGCCACAATCCGTCAAACACCTGGGGAACATCCATGAAGTTTGCTCTCTCGCCTTTTCGCTTCCGATGGCCATCCGAGGCCTCAAGATGGCTCCAAGATGGCCCAAGAGGGCACCAGGAGTCCCAAGAGAGCCCAACTACGGCCCCAAGAGCGCCCAAAGAGCGTTCCAAGAGAGATCCTGGAAGCGATGTTTGGGGCTCCCGAGGGGAGAGGCTAATTGAAGCTCCCCTCTATTTTGATCGATGTCCTCCAAGATGGCTCCAAGAGTGCCCCTAAAGCTCCCAAGAGCGCCCCAAGAGGGCCCAAAGAGGCGCCAAGACAGCCCCAAGAGGCGCCCAAGAGACCTCCAAGAGGCTCCCAAGAGGCCCCCAAGAGGCCTCAAGAGGATCTCCGAGGCATTCAACTCTCCCTCCTTCTCCTCCTTCTCCTCCTCCTCCTCCTCGTCCTCGCCCTCCTACACCTCCTCCTCCTCCTCCTCCTCCTCCTCCTCCTCCTCCTCCTCTTCCTCCTCCTCCTCCTCCTCCTCCTCCTCCTCCTCTCCCTCTTCTTCCTCCTCCACCTCCGACGACGATTCCACCTCCATCCTCCCCCTCTTGGGGTATATGACGGTTCCCCCTGCCAATTCGAGTATCGTTTAACAGATCCCCATCCCCAGCGGCGTGGCCTGGGCCCCACTGGCCGATTTACCCCCCTAGATGGGGAAATAGGTCGTTCCCTTCGGGTTTCGAGGGGTGTCCCCAACTGAGGGGGGGTAATGTGGTAGGGGTCTCCAAGGGGATGGGGATGGGGATGGGCGTCGGATGAACGATACTGACCTTTGCTGCCCACTTCCCTGATCACCTTAACTCCCCTGGGCTGACGAACGCACAACACACACCCATACCCATAAGGGCGGTCGTTGGGAGGAGGACTCGCTATGGGTATGGGTGCGGGTTGTCGGACCCTGGGGAACGCTCCCGTTCGAGCGGGGACCCCCATCCGACAACGCGTACCCATAGCCCTCTCCGACCCACCTATGGGTGTGGCTGTGTGTTGTTGGTTCGTGATGGGCATCGTTTCTGGATAGGCTGGTGGAGATACAAGTTCTTGGGGGGTTATGGAGTTTTTCCCTCGGAGCTCCCCTCCCTCTCAGGCGGGAATATTGAAGGGGTCAAGAGGTTTCTCCCGGACCTTCCCCACGGGGTCTTTGTTGGGGCAGCGTGTCCACGGGATGCTTTCCCGGGATTCCCCCCTCAGAATTGTTGTTTTGGGGGGCGAGGGGGCTTCGGTGAATTTTCTTCCCGGACCCCCCTCTCAGAGAGGGTTCGTGGGACGGTTCGGGAGTTTTCCCCCAGGCTCCCCCCTACTTTTGGAGGTAGGGGGGGTCCCTCTGGACCCCCCCTCAAAGGGGGCATTACTTTGAAAGGCTAGTTAAATGGCTTTCTTCCCAGACACCCCCGCTCAGGGGGATTTCGTTCTTTGGGGGGGTCGGGGAGGTAAGGGGAATTCCCTACCTGGAGCCCCACCTCAGGGGTGGGGGTGGGACAGAGGTTGTTGAGTATATGGGCGTTGTGATAGACACGAAGGCGGTTGAGTACCTGGGCTTTGAGCTGGAAACGGAGGCTCTTGAGTACAAGGCGAGGGCGGGCGGCGGGCTGGCGGGTCGGGAGTTCACCAGAACTCTCCCAAAGATGGTATCCTGCGGCGGGGCCTGCTGCACCGGATGGCGCGCGGAGGCCGTGGACTAAATCTGACTCGTTGTGTTCGGGGCAGAGGCTGTTGGGCATCCGTTGTACAGTCGGGCCGATGAAAGAAGGAACGCCAAATAAGGAACGAAGCCCCTTCTTGGCCCTGTAAGCGCCTCCGTGCCCTAGGAAGGGTGTTCGTCTGCCCGTGAAGGAAGAACGTTAATCATGCCCATACGGGTAAACGTGGCGCCGATCATGGCGCGGGCGAGCATGCCCTGGCAAACCTGCCACACATCATAGCTTCCCTTAGCAAGGGGGCACGCGTGTACAAAGAGGAAGCAGGCACGAGCTGAATCTGGGGGCAAGGAGGAACAGCAATGGAGGAATCCAAGGAACAGCGAGCGCCTTCCGAAGCCACACTGCTCCTTACGTCAGCGTCTCGACTGTACCCGCGCGGCGGAGGAACCCCGAGAGCAGGGCGAGGGCGGGCGCAGGGCCGCGGGGCGGCGGGCGGCACCAGGGTGTCGGCCGTGCTCCTGTAGCAGAGCTGGCGTCGTGCCGCGGGGGCCCCGTGCACTGCCGGGCTGCGCGCGTCGGAGCGGAGGCAGCCGAGCCCGAGCTCGACATGCCATCGTGGTGCACACCACACGTGCAGACACCTGGCGCACGCTGATACAGTCGAGGCGTTGACCCAAGGAACCCTAAATAAGGAACGAGGCCCCTATTTTCCATAAGTTGAACTCCGATTTCGCATCGAAGACCTAAGGAAATCCAAGGCAAGCTGCGAAACAATTAAGGAACACGGAGCCCCTCCCCTACGAAAATGGTTCCTTCTTCAGGGCCCCGACTGTACGGCTGGTTATTGATGTGAGGCCTGTGATGCGCGATCGTGGTATACGCGCTGACGAACAGTGCTCGCGCATGGTGATGACGTGTGTCCCTGGCGTGCATCCTGGGCGCTTGATCGGTACATGGTACTGATTTGCGACCGTTGGACCGTTAAGCTTCTATCCAATGGTGACGTGTGTCACTCGTAAAAGTATATGAGATAAGAAGTTGCGGTCGTGTGGTCTTTTACCAGTGTTTCGTTATTGGTTTGTTGTACTGGTACATGGCATTCATTCGTGGTCTTGGCCGAATTGCCCTGATGCACTGGTCGCCGTAGATTTGCGCCAGAAGGTGCCAGCTCCACCATCATCACGCCGAGCTCGTCGACTACCAGACGCCTGGGCCACACGTCGGGCCACCGATGTCTTGGCGCCCGTGAATCTGACCGTGTACCTAATGCTTGTGGGACCACCTTCCATCAATCAACTGTCTTCCGCAATGCTTTCATCCGTCATCTCCGAGCGAATACCATCTGCAACGGCCGTGGCAACGACAAGGGCCTGCGCACGAACGGTGATGATGACAGCGTCGATCTCTCTTTCGAACGAGCTGCCAGGTACGATGTGCCTGACTGGCGGGGGCTCCTGCTGGACGATGCCGAGCTTCCCTTGCAGCGCCCCGATGGAGAGCTCGGTAGCAGCCAGGCGGTTGCCATGCATCTGCTGGGTGGCCTCAACCACGGCCAGTATGGTGTAGACCTGGCACAACATGTGGTCGTATGAGTCGGTGGCGGTCTTCTTGAGCCCAGCCATGGCCTGGTTGACGCTGTTCGCGACGGAGTTGTCCGAGGCGAACATCGAGGCCCTGCTGGTGTTCACCAAGGGTCTTGAGGCGGCTGCCGAAGTCGCTTCTGAAGTCATCCCCTCGTTGCCTGACAGGACAATCCACGGCTTCGAGCGCGAGCGTCTCATGTTCGGAAGGCCGTGAAATGCGAGACCACCGTGCGGGAGCAGGCACCTGCGCAGCACCACTGCAGAACACCTCTCGACTGAATACAGGCTCCCACAGATAAACGCTGATGGGATGTGAGGAAGGGGACGCAAACTTACCTTGTCAGGTGTCTCGCACACCTGGGTCTTTGGCCTCGCGACGGATAAGGCCAAAGGCAAGCAGAGACAGCCTTTAGCAACCCCTGTTTAGCCTTGTGCCAAAATGGCCACGGGGCCTCCTTCCCCTCCGCCTCCTACTCCTCTCCTCCGCCTCTTTCCTCCCTCGACTTCTCCTCCTCCACCGCCTCCTCTCGCCCGTCCCCCTTCTCCTCCTATTCAGTAGTCCTTCCTCCCTCGCCCCCTCCTCCTCTTCCTCAACCTCCTGCTCCCTCTCCTCCTCCCATTCCTCCCTCGCCGCCTCCGCCTCCTCCTCCTCTCGGCCACGCGCAAGGAGGGGAGTAGGGGGAGGGGGGACGACTTCTTAGAAGCATCCCTGATCCTTCGAAGGCGTGGGCCTTGTCCGCAGATGTGAGGCCCGCGCCTTCTGAGAACCAGCCTCCTTCTAAGCAGCCTTCCCCCCCTCCCCCCTACCCCCCTGTGCGCGTCGCCGATCCTCCTCGTCCTCCTCCTCCTCGTCCTCCTCCTCGTCCTCCTCTTCCCTGTCCTCGTCCTCCTCGTCCTCCTCCTCCTCCTCGTCCTCGTCCTCCTCCTCCTCCTCATCCTCGTCCTCTTCCTTCTCCTCCTCATCCTCCTCCTCCCTCTCCTCCTCGTCCTCCTCTTCCCTGTCCTCGTCCCTTCTCCCCCCCAGGGCGCGCCCAGGGGCTCGCCATGACGGCGCCGTTGCCGAAACCCCTGAGCCTCAGGGCGGCCGCCAGAGGGCTGGGGACTCGGACGAGGGGGGGCAGGCGGCGGCCAGCAGAAGCAGGTACAGGGCAGTTTCTGATACATGGGATTTTTAACACTATAGGATGTTTGATCCGCCGAGGCTGGGTTCGGACGAGGGGGGTCGACGGTGACCAGCAGAAGCAGGTAGAGGGCAGTTTTTCATGCATTGGACTTTTAAACATATAGGATGATTTAAAACATGATTAGTTCATGAATGAATTCATGCATGAGAAAATTGTTTTTTAGTACTAAATCCGCGCATGTTTAAGACATGGTCCGCACGCGGAGCATGTATCAAAAACGGCCCTGTAGAAGCATCGAGTACGAATGCGCTCAACATACGCAACACCCATCACTTGCGTAGAAGAGCGAGGGGGCGCGCTCCGTCATCCTCCGGAGTCGTGCTCCAGACGCCCCCACACGTCGCCCCAACACGTCGATCCCAGATGCCGACCTCCCATCCGGCCACGTGCGCGCAAGGAGAGAGTAAGACCGCTCGGGGACCCCCTCACTGTTACTTGTTGGGCATCGACTTACTCTGGTTATTCGTGACGCGCTGAAGCGCGTGGTCTTTCTTTCGTTGAAGTAGGATGGCGCCTGAAGTATTGCACGGTCGGGTACTTCAAAGGCGAACCTTCCGCGGCCGAAAGTGCGGATGAGTCGGGAAACTCCAACGGCTAGCCGACGGCTGGCGAGTCCGCGGGATGTTTCGGGCATTGCATGCGCCCCAGAGTGCTCCTGGAACGCTCTAGAATCATTCTTGGGCTTACGCCACACCGCCGATTCCTTGGGGGGCTGGCGGCTGGTGCGTGTTGCTCCTCAGGGCCTTTTGGGTGCCTTTGAGAGGCTTATTGGAACTCTTTTGGGCCTTCGTGAGGGCCTCTTTTTTTGTTGCGAGGGATTCTGCATCGGCCATTCGCCGCTTCGCTGTGAAGCAGTACCCAAAATGGAACTGCTGGTCCAGCGGCCTCTCGAGCGCACCTGGTGAAGGCTGCCATGGGGAGGCAAGGGCTTCGTGAGGGCCTCTTCGGGGCTTCTTTGGGCTGCCGTTCTCAGTAGTCGACGTGCACGCATGGGGAACGGGCGAGAACCCACGTGTCCAGACGGCGGGCATCTCTCAAAACACCCGAAGAATGATGATCGAAGACGCCTACGGCGAATCACCGCCGCCCCCTGCCTTGTTGGAAGCGCCTATGTGGAGGAACGTCGAGGCCCGACCTGCCAAGCTATCGGACCATGTGTTCCCCGAGTCGGTTTGGAAAGCCTTCGGGGAACACGTGGTCATCTTGAAGGTCATCTTGGCCGCCTGGAGGCCGTGTTGATCCTTTCGGGCCTTCTGGGAGGACGTCTTGGAGGGCTCTTGGGCCGTCTTGGAGGCCTCTTGGGATGTCGTGGAGTCCTCTTGGGCCGTTTTGGGGGCCTCTTGGGGCCGTCTTGGGCCTCTTGGGCGATCTTTGGGGGCACTTGGGCCGTCTCGGGCTGTCGGAAGGCCGAACAAAAAGCATATGCCACAATCCTCTTCACAAACTCATGGGAAATCTATGGTTTTGGCCTTTTTCGGGCCTTCCTGTAGGCCCTCTTGGGGGCCTCTTGGGCCGTCTTGGGCCATCTTAGTGCCATCTTCGGCCGTCTTGGTGGGCCCCTGGTCCGTCTGACGCCGTCGGAAGCCGTTTGGGGGGCCTCTCTGGGCCGACTTTGGGCCTTGTTGGAATGCCCCAGGGCCGTCTTGGAGGCCATCTTGGGCGTCTTAAAAGCCTCCTGGGTCTTTTGGGGGGCCTCTTGGGGCCGTCTTGGGGGCCTCTTGGGCTGTTCTGGGGCCATCTTGGAGGCATCTTGGGCGATCATTGGGGGCTCCTGGGCCGTATCGGGTCGTCGGAAGGCCGAAAAGGCGCAAATACCAAAATCCTTCAAACACCTGTGGAACGTAAGTGTGTTTGGCTTTTTTCCAGGCCTTCCTGGAGGCCCTCTTGGAGGCCTCTTGGGCCGTCTTGGGCCAACTTCGAGCCACCTTCGGCCATCTTGGTGGGCTCCTGGCCCATCTGACGCCGTAGGGAGCCGTTTTGGGGCCTCTCTGAGCCGACTCTGGGCCCTCTTGGAATGCTCCAGGGCTGTCTTGGAGGCCATCTTGGGCGTCTTAAAAGCCTCCTGGGTTTTTTGGGGGCTCTCTTGGGGCCGTCTTGGGGGCCTCTTGGGCTGTTCTGGGGCCATCTTGGAGGCATCTTGGGCGATCATTGGGGGCTCCTGGGCCGTATCGGGTCGTCGGAAGGCCGAAAAGAAGCAAATGTCAAAATCCTTCAAAAACTTATGGAAAGTAAATGTGTCTGGCCTTCCTGGAGGCCCTCTTGGAGGCCCCTCTGAACCGACTTGGTGCTCTCTTGGGGTGCTCCAGGTCCGTCTTCGAGGCCGTCTTGGGCGTCTTGGAGGCCTCTTGGGTAGTCTTTGTGCCCTCTTGGTGCCGTCTTGGGGGCCTCTGGGGCAGTCCTGAAGCCATCTTGGAGGCCTCTTGGGCGCTGTGGGGGCGATCTTGGGGGCCTCTTGGGCCGTCTTGGGTCGTCGGAAAGCCGAGAAGAAGCGAATGCCAAAACCTAAGGAAAATCAGTGATTCTGGCCTCTTCGGGCCCTCCTGGAGGAACTCTTGGAGGCCTCTTGGGATGTCTTGGAGGCCTCTTGAGGGCCTCTTCGGTCGTCTTGGGCCATCTTGAGGCCATCTGAGGCAGTCTTGGGTGCATCTTGGGCCGTCTTGGAGGCATATCGGGGCCATCTTAGCCGTCTTGGAGGCCATCTTGGGCGGTCTTGGAGCCGTCTGGAGCAGGAACAACTTTTTGCAACAACCTCTGGGCAATCCTCCCGGGACCCCGGCGGGACGCGCGGGATGCCCAGGGGGAGAACCAAAACCAAAACCGAAATCGTCTAGCACGCCAGGGGGCGGCGGATCGAAGACGCCTGCGGCGAATCACCGCCGCCCCCTGCCTTTTTGGAAGTGCCTATGTGGCCGAACGTTGAGGCCAGACCTGCCAAGCTATCGGACCATGTGTTCCCCGAATCGGTTTGGAAAACCTTCGGGGAACACGTGGGCATCTTGAAGGTCATCTTGGCCCTTGGCCCGTCTTGGGCCGTCGGAGAGCTGAAAAGAAGAACATGCTAAAATCATCCAAAAACCGTACGAAAATCAATGAGTTTGGCCTCGTCGGGCCTTCCTGGAAGACCTCTTGGAGGCCCCTTGGGCCGTCTTGGAGGCCTCTTGCAGGCCTTTTGGGCCGTCGAAGACCATCTTGAGGCCATCTTGGGCCGTCTTGGGTGCATCTTGGAGCCATCTTAGCCGTCTGTGAGGCCATCGTGGCTGTCTTGGAGGCATCTTGGAAGCCATCCTGGGCCATCTTGGCCGTCTTGGAGGCCATCTTGGGCCAACTTGGGGCAACAAAACCATGACCCTTTCGGGGGCCGTCTTGGAGGCCATCTTGGGCGTCTTGGAGACCTCTTGGGCCGTCTTGGGTGCCTCTTGGGGCCGTGTCTTGGGCCTCTTGGGCGATCTTTGGGGGCACTGGGGCCGTCTCGGGCCGTCGGAAGGCAGAACAAAAAGCAAATGCCACAATCCTTCAAAAACCTGAGGATAATCAATGATGTTGGCCTCTTCGGGCCTTCCTGGAAGCCTTTTTGGAGGCCTCTTCGGCCGTCTTGGGCCATCTCAAGGCCATGTGCGGCCGTCTTGGTGGGCTCCTGGTCCATCTGACGCCGTCGGAAGCCGTTTGGGGGACCTCTATGGGCCGACTTGGGGCCCTCTTGGAATGCTCTAGGGCCGTCTTGGAGACCATCTTGAGCGTCTTGGAGGTCTCTTGGGCCGTCTTGGGGGCCTCTGTGGGCCGTCTTGGGGCCCTTTTGGGCCGTTCTGGGGCCATCTTGGGGGATCTTTCGGCGATCTTTGGGGGCTCTTTGGCCGTCTCGGGCCGTCGGAAGGCCGAAAAGAAGCAAATGCCACAATCCCTCAAGAAACCTATGGAAAATACATGCATCTGGCCTCTTCTGGCCTTCCTGGAGGCCTTCTTGGGGGTCTCTTGGGCCGACTTGGGCCAGCTTCGAGCCAACTTCGGCCATCTTGGTGGGTTCCTGGCCCGTCTGACGCCGTCGGGAACCGTCTTGGGGGCCTTTCTGGGGGCCCTCTTTGGGCGCTTCGGAGCCGTCTTGGAGGCCATCTTGGCCGTATTGGACGCCATTTTGGGCGTCTTGGAGGCCTCTTGAGCCGTCTTCGGGCCCTCTTGGGGCGGCCTTGGGGGCGTCCTGGGCCGTCATGGAGCCATCTTGGTGGCCTCTTGGGCGATCTTGGGGCGACCTTGGCAGCCTCTTGGGCCGTCTCGGGCCGTCGGAAAGCCGAAAAGGCGCAAATACCAAAATCATTCAAAAACCATTCGAAAATCATAGCCTCGTCGGGCCTTCCTGGAGGACGTCTTGGGGGCCTCTTGGGCCGTCTTGGAAGCCTCTTGCGGGCCTTTGGGCCGTCTTAGACCATCTTGAGGCCATCTTGGGCCGTCTTGGATGCATCTTGGGGACATCTTAGCCGTCTTGGAGGCCATCTTGGCTGTCTTGGAGGCATCTTGGAGGCCATCCTGGGCCGTCTTGGCCGTCTTGGGTTCATCTTGGGCCATCTTTGGGCGGAACAGGCATTGACTTGTGCAGTTTCCGGGTGGCCGGCGGGACGTGCCGGAGCCCCAGGGGAAGTTCTTTTGGAAAAGAACCAAAACCAAAACCGAGAAAGTCCAGCACGCCAGGCACCCCTGCGATGAATCGACAAGGGGCGGCGGATCGAAGACGCCTACGGCGAATCACCGCCGCCCCCTGCCTTTGTGGAAGCGCCTATGTGGCGGAACGTTGAGGCCAGACCTGCCAAGCTATCGGACCATGTGTTCCCCGAATCGGTTTGGAAAGCCTTCGGGGAACACGTGGGCATCTTGAAGGTCATCTTGGCCGTCTGGAGGCCATTTTGACCCTTTCTGGCCTTCTTGGTTGGAGGGCTCTTGGACCGTCTTGGAGGCCATCTTGAGGGTCTTGGAGACCTCTTGGGCCGTCTTGGGTGCCTCTTGGGGCCGTGTCTTGGGCGTCTTGGGCGATCTTTGGGGGCACTTGGGCCGTCTCGGGCCGTCGGAAGGCAGAACAAAAAGCAAATGCCACAATCCTTCAAAAACCTGAGGATAATCAATGATGTTGGCCTCTTCGGGCCTTCCTGGAAGCCATTTTGGAGGCCTCTTCGGCCGTCTTGGGCCATCTCAAGGCCATGTGCGGCCGTCTTGGTGGGCTCCTGGTCCATCTGACGCCGTCGGAAGCCGTTTGGGGGACCTCTATGGGCCGACTTGGGGCCCTCTTGGAATGCTCCAGGGCCGTCTTGGAGACCATCTTGGGCGTCTTAAAGGCCTCCTGTGCCGTCTCGATGCCCTGCTGGGCCGTCTTGGGGGCCTCTTGGGGCCGTCTTGGAGGCCTCTTGGGCGATCTTTCGGCGATCTGTGGGGGCTCTTGGGCCGTCTCAGGCCGTCGGAAGGCCGAAAAGACGGAAATGTCAAATTCCGTCAAACACCGTAGGACAATCAATGTTTTTGGTCTCTTCTGGCCTTCCTGGAGGCCCTCTTGGGGGCCTCGGGGGCAGTCTTGGGCCAACTTCGAGCCAACTTCGTCCATCTTGGTGGGTTCCTGGCACGTCTGACGCCGTCGGGAGCCGTCTTGGGGGCCTTTCTAGGCCGACTGGGGGCCCTCTTGGGTCACGTCGGGGCCGTCTTGGAGGCCATCTTGGGCGTCTTGGAGGCCATCTTGGGCGTGTTGAAGGCCTCTTGGGCCATCTTGGGGCCCTCTTGGAGCCGTCTTGGAGGCCACTTGGGCCGTCATGGGGCCCTCTTGGGGGCCTCTCGGGCGATCTTAGGGGCCTCTTGGGCCGTCTTGAGCCGTCGGAACGCCGAGAAGAGGCAAATTCCAAAATCCTTCAAAAACTTATGACAAATCAACAATTTCGGCCTCTTCGGGCCTTCCTGGAGGACCTCTTGGAGGCCTCTTGGGCCGTCTGGGAGGCCTCTGGGGGGCCTCTTGGGCCGTCTTGGACTCTCTAGGGCCGTCTTGGAGGCCGTCTTGGACCATCTTGGGCGGACTTGGAGGCCATCTTGGGCCATCTTCGCGATTTGTTGAGGATGTCCCGAGCGAAACGGCCGTTTCAGGCATTGACTGATGCAGTTTCCGGGTGGCCGGCGGGACGTGCCGGAGCCCCAGGGGGAGTTCTGTTGGGAAAAAACCAAAACCAAAACCGAGAGGTTCAGCACGCCAGGCACCCCTGCGATGAATCGACAAGGGGCGGCGGATCGAAGACGCCTACGGCGAATCACCGCCGCCCCCTGCCTTTGTGGAAGCGCCTATGTGGCGGAACGTTGAGGCCAGACCTGCCAAGCTATCGGACCATGTGTTCCCCGAATCGGTTTGGAAAGCCTTCGGGGAACACGTGGGCATCTTGAAGGTCATCTTGGCCGTCTGGAGGCCATTTTGACCCTTTCTGGCCTTCTTGGAGGACTTCTTGGAGGGCTCTTGGACTGTCTTGGAGGCCATCTTGAGGGTCTTGGAGGCCTTTTGGGCCGTCTTGGGGGCCTCTTGGGGCTGTGCCTTGGGCCTCTTGGGCGATCTTTGGGGGCACTTGGGCCGTCTCGGGCCGTCGGAAGGCAGAAAAAAAGCAAATGCCACAATCCTTCAAAAACCTGAGGATAATCAATGATGTTGGCCTCTTCGGGCCTTCCTGGAGGCCCTCTTGGAGGCCTCTTCGACCGTCTTGGGCCATCTCAAGGCCTTGTGCGGCCGTCTTGGTGGGCTCCTGGTCCGCCTGACGCCGTCGGGAGCCGCTTTGGGGGCCTCTATGGGCCGACTTGGGGCCCTCTTGGAATGCTCCAGGGCCGTCTTGGAGACCATCTTGGACGTCTTAAAGGCCTCCTGTGCCGTCTTGGGGGCCTCTTGGGGCCATCTTGGGGCCCTCTTGGGCCGTTCTGGGGCCATCTTGGAGGCCTCATGGGCGATCTTTCGGCGATCTGTGGGGGCTCTTGGGCCGTCTCGGGCCGTCGGAAGGTCGAAAAGAAGGAAATGCCAAATTCCGTCAAACCCGTAAGAATACAAAGGTTTTTGGTCTCTTCTAGCCTTCTTGGAGGCCCTCTTGGGGGCCTCGGGGGCCGTCTTGGGCCAGCTTCGAGCCAACGTCGGCCATCTTGGTGGGTTCCTTGCACGTCTGACGCCGTCGGGAGCCGTCATGGGGGCCTTTCTAGGCCGACTGGGGGCCCTCTTGGGTCACGTCGGGGCCGTCTTGGAGGCCATCTTGGGCGTCTTGGAGGCCATCTTGGGCGTGTTGAAGGCCTCTTGGGCCATCTTGGGGCCCTCTTGGAGCCGTCTTGGAGGCCACTTGGGCCGTCATGGGGCCCTCTTGGGGGCCTCTCGGGCGATCTAGGGGGCCTCTTGGGCCGTCTTGAGCCGTCGGAATGCAGAGAAGAGGCAAATTCCAAAATCCTTCAAAAACTTATGACAAATCAATAATTTCGGCCTCTTCGGGCCTTCCTGGAGGACCTCTTGGAGGCCTCTTGGGCCGTCTGGGAGGCCTCTGGGGGTCCTCTTGGGCCGTCTTGGACTCTCTTGGGCCGTCTTGGAGGCCATCTTGGACCATCTTGGGCGGACTTGGAGGCCATCTTGGGCCATCTTCGCGATTTGTTGAGGATGTCCCGAGCGAAACGGCCGTGTCAGGCATTGACTGATGCAGTTTCCGGGTGGCCGGCGGGACATGCCGGAGCCCCAGGAGGAGTTCTTTTGGAAAAAAAACAAAACCAAAACGGAGAGGTTCGGCACGCCAGGCACCTCTGCGATGAATCGACAGGGGGCGGCGGATCCAATGGCCTTCGGCACATCCCGCCACCGTGCCTGGGTTGTGGGTCTGAGGCCAGCTGATGGGGTCTCGTGGGGGGGGCGTTGTGCGGCTCGCTTGGGGCTCCCAAGGAGCCTGTTGGGGGCTTCATGGGGAAACCCAGAGGCGTCTTGGGGCCGAAGGCTCGAAATGTCCGTTGGGGTTCCCCCTCTGAGAGCCCCCTCTTGGGGCTGTCCTGAGGCCCTCCTGGGCCGTCTTGGGGGCTTTGGGGGCCGTCTTGGGGCGATCTTGGAAGCCTTTTTGGCAGTCTTGGATGTTGCGAACGTCCCAGAAGCGCATGTACGTTTTCCAATCGGAATGGGACGATGGTTGCTTTCGGAGGCCATCTTGGGACACTTTTCGGGGGCTCCTTGGGGCGTCCTGGGGGCCACTTGGGCCGCCTGGAGGCCAGCGTGGGCGCTTGGGATCGATCGTTCGGCTGCTCGTGGCCCTGTTGGATCGTCCGATAGGCCTCTTGGGGCCCTCTTGCCTCGTTTTGGGGCGCTCCGTTCCCCGGGTGGCGCGCTCGACTAGTCCCCGGAGGACCCCCCTCCCCCTCCAAATCGACCGGACCAGGCTCCTGGGGAAGGGGCTCGGGGAGGGGGGCGCATCTCACACGCCGATGAACCCCAAGGGGTTGGCGGACTTATCCGCACGCACGGCCGGACCTGGGACAGAAGAGCACCCTTTCAGAATACGAGACCCTCCGCCCGCAGAACACCCCAAAGGCACCCTCCCCCCAGGATGTGCACAAGAACATCCCACAAACACGAGGAGCACATACCCTCCCCGAATCGACCTCGATCCTGTGCCTCAGTCGGGCCGCACGTCTTTGTCTGCAACTGTCCAACGCGCCGCACCCTTGGCGCGCGCGGCCGCGGCCTCCGCTGGGCGAGGGGCCACGCAGCCAGCGCTGGTCACCGGCCTCGCTGTATCGCTCACTGGCGGGACCACCCCGAGGCTTGATGCCGACCCGCGGCTTCGCACTGCTTGCGGAGGAACAGACAAACGATCTTGCAGAGGGCGGAGGAGGAGGAGGGGGAGGAGGAGGAGGGGGAGGAGGAGGAGGGGGAGGAGGAGGAGGAGGAGGATGAGGAGGACCGCTGTCGAAGACCTGCCCTCTTCCCCCCCGGCGCGCCGCCGATCGATGCTCGACCCGCCGGACGGGCCGCTCCCAATATGCGCGCCAGCTCGGCATCGTCCCCCCGGCGGCCTGTTGCCCAGGACCACGGGCTCGGCCGGGTCGAGGCGCGCCAGGAAGGCCCGGAGGTGGCCCACGTGCAGGAACAGCATGTCCTGCAGAGGCCTCCCAGATGGGGTCCGAGCAGATGGGCTCGGAGGATCGCGCCACACCGCCGATGCGTCGGCGACGCATCGCCGATGTATCGACGATGCGGTTCGATGTGGCCCCCGATGCTCTCCACGCCGACGGCGCCGATGAATCGCCGACGGCGCCAGTGCATCGCCGATGCATCGGCGATACACATCGGCGATGCGGCGCGATCCTCCGACCACATCTGCTCGGATCCCATCTGGGAGGCCCAGGTGCTGCTCCCGAGCTGGATCCCTGTGCTACCTCTGCGCGAGTCGCCCCCCTCCCCTGCGGGCTGGCGCAATGCTGCGTGCACGGACACTGGGTGAACAGCTGATGCCTGAACACCCAATTCGTTTGGGAAGACCCGTTTGGTTTGAGATGACCCGGATGGGTTGGGAAAACCCAGGGCTTTGGTTTGGCAAGTCCCGGTTGGTTTGGGAAGACCCGTTCGGTTTGGGAGACCCGGGGGTTTGGTTTTTGGGGAGACCCGGTTGGTTTGGGAAGAACCGGGGGCTTGGTTTGGCAAGACCCGCTTGGTTTGGGAAAGCGCGGTTCGTTTGGTAAGACCCGGGGGCTCGGTTAGGCAAGACCCAATTGGTTCGGGAGGAACTGGGGGCGACACGAAGGCGAGACCGAAGGCGGGAACGAAGGCGGGAACGAGGGCAAACCGAAGGCGAAGCGAAGGCGAGAACAGGCCGAGGACGTGATCGGAAATCAAAGCGAAACGAAGGCGAGAACGAAAGCGAGAACGAACGCGGGAAGAAGCGAGAACGAACAGAGGGCGAAACGAAGGCGAGAGCGAAGGCGAGAGAGGGCAGAAGCGACAGCGAAATGGAAGCGAGACGAGGGCGAGACGAAGGCGGGAAGGGAGAGCGAAGACAAAGACAAACGGAGACGTAACGAGGGCGAAAACAAGAAAAGCGAGAACGAGGGCGAAAACGGAAGAGAGACGAAGACGAATTGGAGGCGAGAACGAAAGCGAACACGATCTCGGAAACGAAAGAGGAACGAAGGCGAATCGAAGGCGAAAACAAAACCAAACACGAGACGGACACATCAGCGAAACGAAAGCGACACGAAGGCGAAGACAAGACCGAAACGAGGGCGAAACGAAACGAAGGCGAGAACGAAGGCGAGAGCGAGAGCGGAAATGAAGGCGCAACGAAAGCGGAAAGAAAACGAAAACGAAGGGCGGAACAGAGTGCCTAACGGAAACGAAACGAAGGCGAGAACCAGGCGAGGACGTGAACGGAAACCAAAACGAAACGAAAACAAAACGAAGGCGAGAACGAACGCGGGAACGAGTCGGAATCGAGCACGACACGATGGCGAACGGAAGGCGAGAGCGAAGGCGAGAACGAGAGCGAGAGCGAAACGAGGGTGAAACAAAGGCGAGACGAAGGCGGGAAACGAGAAGGATACATAGCCAAACGAAGACGAAACAAAGGCGAGAACAAAGGCGAGAACGAGAGCGGAAACGAAGGCGAAAGAAAGCGGAACGAAGGCGAGAAAGTACACAAGAACGAAGGGCGGAAATGAGAACGAGAACAACGAGTTGGGTCGAACGGGCGGACCCTGACCGGCGGGTCGGGTCGAGCGGGCGTGACACGCAAGTCTAATGCATCATCGAAATGGCGCGATTGCAGCCTAACAGGCGGGTCGGTCGGGCGGACGAGTCGAGTCCGGCGGGCGGACCTTGACAGGCAAATCAGGTCGGGCAGGCGTACCCTAACGGGCGGGTTGTGCCGGGCGGGCGGGACATTAAAATATTATGCATCGTCGAATTGGCGCACGTGTGCCCTAACGGACGGGTCGGTCGGGCGGGCGGGTCGGGTCGGGAGGGCGGACCCTGACGGGCGGATCAGATCGAGCGGGCAGAACACTAAAATATGATGCATCATCGAGATGGCGCGCGTGCACCCGGCTTCTGGGGGCCCTCAACAGGCCCCGGGATCGTCACGACGAAAAAAACAGTCCTAGGGAAAGGGTCCAGAGCCCTGGGTGCCCACGTGGCCAAAAAAGCAACACTGGATCTGGGTTCTGGAGGTGCGCCGTCACCCCAAATTCGAAAAGGAATCCAGCCGTGGCGACGAAGACGACGACGACGGCGACGACGACGACGACGTCGAGGGCGACACGAAGGCGACGACGACGACGAGGACGACGACGACGACGACGACGACGGCGACGACGACGACGACGACGGCGGTGGTGGCGACGACGACGTCGACAACGACGACGACGACGACGGCGCGGCGACGACGGTGGCGACCACGACGACGACGACGACGTCGACGACGACGACGACGACGACGGCGACCACGACGACGTCGACGACGGCAACGACGGCCACGACGACGACGACGGCGAAGATGGCAACGACGACGACGACCTCGTCGACGACGACGAAGGCGGGAACGAGTTCGGAAGCGAGGTCGAAAACGAAGGCGATACGAAAGCGAGAAAAAAGGCGACAACGAGAACGGAAACTAGGGCGAAACGAAAGCAAAAACGAGGGCGAGAACGAGAGCAAAACAAAGGCGAAGCGAAGGCCAGAGCGAGGGCGAAAGCGAGAGCGGAAACGACGGCGAAACGAAGGCCACGAACGAAGGCGAGAACGAGGGCGGAAGCGCAGGCGAAGCAAAGGCGAGAGCGAAGGATGGAACGAAGGGCAAACACGACGGCGAAACGAAAGCGAAAGGCAAGCCGAAACGAAAGCGGGAGCGAAACGGAGGCGAAACGGAGGCGAGAAAGATTGCGGAAACGAGGGCGACACGAAGGCAAGAACAAAGGCAAGAAAGGAGCGCGGAAACCAGGGCGAAAGAAAGGCGAGCGAAGGCGAGAACGAAGACGAGAACGAAAGCAGAAACGAGGGTATAACGAAAACGAAACGAAGGCGAGAACGAGTGTGGGAACGAGGGCGGGCACGAGGACAGAAACGAAAACGAAACTAAGGTGAGAACTAGGCGAGAAGACCCGAGGGAGCAATTTGGGAAGACCCTGTTGGTTTGGGAAGACCTGGGGCGCTGGTTTGAGAAGACCCGCTTGATCTGGGAACACCGGATGGGTTGTTTTGGGAAGACCCGGTTGGTTTGGGAAACCCTGGGGGATAACTTGGGAATTCTGGGTCGGCTTGGCAAGACCCGGCCGGTTGGTTTGCGAAGATACGTTTGGTTTTAGGCAGCCCGAGTTTTGGTTTGAGAAGACCTGGAGGTCTGGTTCCGCAACGTCTGGTTTGGGAATACCTCTTTGGTTTTGGAAGACCCTGCCTTGTGACCACCTCCCACGTCTATCAATGTCCCAAAAGATAGTCCCACTAGGACCCCTCCAGGCTTCAAAGAGGGCGGGCCCTAAGAAAGTCCCAAAGGAGCCCTAAAGGCTCCTAGAATGGTTCAATTACGGCCCCAAGAGCGTCCAAGAGCGTTCAAGGAGCGTCCAAAAAGGGCCACAAGAGGTGTCTGCTCAAGCCCAAGATGGGCCAACCCTATTCCGCCCATCCCCTCTGTGTGAACGACATCCTCCCAGATGGCTCCAAAAAGGCTACCTTGGACGATGTCCTAAACGATGCCTGGGCATCGTCTCTGATGGGCTGGTGGGATACGCAAAGCGTGAATGTTCCAGATCTGCTGCACCACGCGCAATGAGGCTTGTGAGGTAGCAGAGTTGATGATCTTTTGGACCGCGAAAGAAGTCGGATCAATTCGAGTCGTCTGCTCCTCCTCCTCCTCCTCCTTCTCCTCCTCACCCTCCTCATAATCATCGCCCATGTCAGTATACCGCAGCACGTTAAAAGGGGCCTTGGGCCGCGGCGACGTCGATCTGAGTCGAGACCTCTTTCTCATCCCTCCCCCTCCTCTTCTTCCTCCTCCTCCTCCTACTCCTCCTTCTCCTCCTCCTCCTCCTCGCTCTTCCTCCTCCCAGGGGGGACAAGGAGGAAGTGCTTAACCATACCACTCGTGCTTGCTCTCTCTCTCTCTCTCTTTCTCTATTTACCTCTCTCTCTTCCTCCTATTCCCTGCCCGTCCTCCTCCGTTGTCCCCTGCGTATCTCTCCTCCCCCCCTGGTTCATGCCTTCGAACTGGTTTCGCTGACGAGGACAACTGATGAGACCGAGTAATGTAGGACGATAAATGTGTCATGGTGGGGCTGGCTCAAGAGAAGTTTGAGGATTCCCAGGGTATCTACCGGCCTTCGTTTCTGCAGCCCGCGTGGAACACTTGGAAATTATTCCCTGGTTGAAGAACCGAGGGCCAGGAGAAGACGCGAAGGCCACGACTAGCAAACCTACATCATCTGTCCTGCCAGCTCCACAGATCTGGAAGTGCCCCGCTGCCGCAAGAAGGTATTCCATCAAAACCTGTGGCTTCCCAACGGGATGGGCAGACTCGGCAACCAGTGGAAGATCTCCGTCTGTACTAGGGGGCAAACAAACCTACCTCGCTTTTGAACACCCTCGCTTCCAAGAGATACCAAGCGATGCCAAACTGCGGCCCGTACTGGTCAGGCCGCTTGACGAGGAGGCGCGTGGTATGACTTGGTTTTGCCTGGAAGCGAAAGCGGGGTAGGTAGTTCACGCTCTGATGTACGGCAGGTTCGGGTCGCGACGACGCCAACGTCGGTTTGCTACACCACGTGGATCGCTCAACCTGGCACGATTGCGGCTTTCCGGCAGCGTGGGTCGCTCGATGTCCGCCGACTCCTGGCCGCCGGCGGCATTCCACCTCACACGGCCCTGCCGGAGTCGCCACCGCGTCGACACGAGACGAACCAGAGCTAGAACTAGACAATGTTGCGGATGTCGGTCGTTATTGTTTTCCCTCGTTCTGTCTTCGTTATGCCTTTGCTGCGAAACGAACTGGGAACGAAAAAACGGTCAACGACATCGTCCAAACACCTATCGCATTCCTGTATGATACGTTTCCCTGTCCCAGCCTTCCTTCCCCCCAGATCAACGCCACATCGATCTGGGGGAGGAAACCCAGAGAAGAAATCAATTATCTCCGAGCAGAGGATCCTCCGCTGCCGACCCTCGTCTTGAAAAAGCTGCAAAATGGAGAGCACGAAGGGAATCAGAAGACAGCTCGCCGCTTGGGCCCCACCGGCCAGCCCAGACGCCGCGAGCCTACATCAGGCACATCCCCGTAGAAATAAAATCTGCCAAAGGCGCGCCACCCATTGACTGCGCTGTCTATGGGCTGCGAAATACTTATCTGGATTGCGCCATCGATGTGCTTCAGTCACCGTGCTACCATGAGAAGGAACACTGAGTAAGGAACAAAGGCGCTTTTCTGGCCATGGCGAGCCCTCGGCCACGAAAAGGCCCCCGACCCAAAGAACGGTCTGGAAACCGGAGCGCCTCCTGAGCCCAACGTGGCCTCTCCTTCCAGCGCCCCGCCTGTGCATGTGCTGCGCGCCCTCCCTCCCCCCCTCTCTCCCTCCCTCCTCCCCTCCCCCCTCCCCCTTCGCCCTTTCCCCCCCCCTTTTCCCCCCCCCCACACACACACCTCCCACCCTCCCTCCTCCCCACTTCCCCCCTTTCCCCCCCCCTTCCCCCCCCAACACCCTCCCCCCCCTCCTCCCCCCTTTCCCCACTCCTCCCCCTCGCCGAGGGGGCGGGGTCCTGCCCGAGCAGCACCCACCTGCACCCCGCCTGCTCCAGGGCGCCCCGCACGGCCCACACCAGGCCCTCCAGGTGCCAGAGCTCCTGGCGCGGCGCTCCGCCGCCGCCGCCGCGCGGCCGCTGCCCCGCCCAGGGCCACGGCCACGTCGGGGCCGTTCCCGTCGGCGTCGGCGTCGTCACCGCCGTCGTGCCGTGGGCGTGCGCGCGCGGCGCGCGCGGTGGCGGGGAGGGGCGGGAAGGGAGAAGGGATGGAGAAGGAGCGGGGGGGGCGAGGGGAGCAGATCACAGCAGAGGGGAGGCCGAAGAGATGAGGCAGAAGGGGGGGAGAGGGGGGGAGGCTGCATCCAAGTCTGCCTGCTTGACCGAAGGCCTGTGCGCTGAAGGCGGCCCGTCCTCCCAGAAAAGATATCCGTCGCCTGCTTCATCGCTGGTGGTGCTGCTGTCCAGGGCAGCTCCAGAAGCCTGGGACCGTAGGGGAGTGGCTCGGGGATCTGTTGAGGCTGCACGAAGTACTGACCTGTAGTCAACTCCAGCTGCGCCACTCGGTGCGGGATCATAGGGAAATCCAAAATTTCAATGCTTTGCACTCGCTCGTCCATCGGCTCCGAGACGACGAAACAGTCCAAGACCTATCTACCTTCTTGGCGATGTGAGTGGGCTTCCTAAAGCTGTAGACTCTGCCCGTGGTTCGGGTCGTAAAGTCGGACTGAAGCAACGTTAGTTGCCCGTAGTGGGAGTGATATTGAAATCACCTCCGCAGCGGCATCCGGAATCGCTGCTGCAGCTCCCCCGCTGCTGCTAGCAGCTAGGCGGTTCGCTGAAACACCCCCTCCGAATCGTAGGGGTGAAAAGACAACACTACAATATGACCAAACCCTGGTGTTTCCAAGGCGATTGCACTCAAACGATGAGGACTGTCGAAGTGAAAAACAGAGACAAGCTGAACACCGTAGTCGAAGCCGGCTCGGATCAAGATGGCCGTGCCGCCTGAAAGCCTGCCGCACTCGGACACAATCGCTGGTGTAAAGACAGCCTGCCAGTCCACTGAGCTGCCCCATGATGTTGCAGGTGAACCGCCGCCTGCCTGGCCCGAGCTTGCTGTTGCTGTGGAATGTGGAAGATGTTGCTGAGGAGGGTGCTGTTGCTGAGGCTGCTGGGGAAGAGGCCGCTGTGGCTGCTGCGGCTGCTGCTCATGTTGTGGTGGGCCACCTCCTCCCGCTCCTGCTCCTGCAGCCGCTCCTCTTCCTCCAGCCTCCGCTTCCGCAGCTGCCCCCACTGCCGCATCCGCTGCGCTCGCGTCGGGCGGAAGGGCGTTCGCAGCACCCACCACGGGCGGAGGTACGGCCAGCGCTGCCGCGGCGAAAGTACGGCCGGCGCTGCCGCTGCCGCCGCCGCCGCGGGTGCCCCTTCTCCCGCTGCTGCTGCTGCTGCTGCTGCTGCTGCTGCTGCTGTCGACGCGTGCAGCTCGAGCTGCCTAGCCTGCTCGAATTCCCTGACCAAGCCCTCCATGAGGCCCTGGAGTTGGGGGGAGGGCTGATCGCCAGGGAGGCTGGGGAGGTGCGATTGGGCAAAGCTGAGGACCCCAGCTTGAACTGACTGCTATACGATAGCTGCATTCCGAGTGAATACCAACTGGGGCCTCAAGGGCCTTGGCTTCTCCTTCGTACCTTCGGATATCTTGTTTCCCCTTGGAATGCTGATCCAGAAGCTGCGCAATATTGTCCAACAGCGTGTTGTTAGCGGAACGGGTGTTCTGTAATTCCTTTTTCTGTGCATTCAGCTGGTCGACCAAGCTTTTGAGCTGGCCCTACAGACTGCGAGACGACAGTGCTGAACGCTTTGATTGCTAAAACTCCTTGGTAGCCGCCTTGACCAAAGGATGCTCTGGGTCGAGGCCCGACCGTGTGAGGAAGCTGAGGTGCTCCTGTGCGAAACCGACGGGGTCGGGCGGCTGCTGCTGCTGCTGCTGCTGCAGTTTCAGTTGCTTCTTCGGGGGGGTCCTGAGGCTGCACCTTAGGCCTGGCGAGTGGACTGGGCAAAACTAACCTCACGACTGAAGCTATCACGATTGGCCCAGATCCATCTTTGGCAGCGCGAATTGCTACACTGGTGGTACGCACGACCTTCGGATGCCAGGGCAGGCACAAAACTCTGTGGAGAAAGACCACAAACAAGACTGCCTGGCAGGAAGATGGGGTACGCGTGCCTCGCATGCACCTGCTGCTGCTGCTGCTGCTGCTGCTGCTGCTGCTGCTGCTGCTGCTTAAGCGAGCTCGTGAAGTAAAGGAGCAGGCCCCTTGAGCCAAAATGGCTATGGAGGCGGAGGGGGAGGAGAAAGAGCACAAAGAGGAGAACGAGGACAAAGAGGAGGAGCAGCAGGAGGAGAAAGAGGAGGCGGAGTCTGAGGAGGAGAAGGAGGAGGAGCAGGAGGAGGAGAGGCGGACGAAGAAGAGGAGGAGGAAGAGTGCCCCTTCGCGCCTTGCAGGGGTGCCCTTTGCGGGGGTGCCCCTTGCGGGGGCACCGCGCGCCCCTGCCGTGGATCTCGCTCCTCGCGCTCCTGCGCCTCCGGGAGCTGCCCGACGCGGCCCTGGCCCCGCCCGGCGCGCTCGCCAAGGGCCGGCGCGCGGCCGGCGGTGCGCTGAGAGTCGGGGCCAAGCCCAGCTTCTAAAAGACTCCTCCTCCTCCTTTTTTTTGTTTGTTTGTTTGGGTTTTTTTTTTGTTTGTTCCTCCTCCTCCTCCTCATCGCTCCATGGGCGAGCGGGGGTCCATGCCTCCCCCCCTGACCCCACTCCGCCCTATAACGCTTCCCCTCCCTAGAACCGTCTGGCCTCACCGATCGGCGCTCTGGCGGCCCGCCGGCCGGGCAGTGCGGGCACCCCCGGGAGAACGCCCTCGCACGAGCCCCCCCGAGGCGCAGCCGCTGGAGGGCACCCCAAGGCTGGAAAACCGCCGAGGAGCCAAGCAGATAGCCGAAAACCTTGAACCCCCGCTGGCTGGCCATCTGGAGGCCTCCCAACCGGGGCCCGAGCAGAGGAGATCGAAGGAGAACGCCGCATCGCCCATGCATCGGCGACGTCGGCGTGGAAGACATCGAGCTCCTCATCGAGCCGCATCGCCGATGCATCGATGCGGCGCGATCCTCTGGCCCCACCTGCACCTGCTCAGACCCTCCTTCCACAGGGAACATAACATTACGGCGCGGTCCTTCGGCCCAGTCTACTCGGACCCTACTTGTGAGGCCCAAGCGTATCCCTTCCTGAAGCTGCCCCCTGCCCTCGCGCCCGCCCGTCCTGGCCCAAGACCTCCGCGGGCACCTGCACCTCGTCTGGGGCGCTGGGTGCCGCTATCTTTACCCCGAGCGTTTCTCGGCGGCGACGATAAGGGCGAATAGACTAGGGGCGGGCATTACACGTATTCGCGCGGGAGCCTTATAGATCATCGGCGCCCCTGATTGCATGTATCGGTCTCCCCTGGGCTATTCGCCCGTATCGTCGCCTGAGTCTCCTCGCTCGGCGACTCTGCAGGGTGTGGTATGCAGAGGGCGTGGCCTGCGGGTGGGGCAAATTGAACCCCCCTTTCTTTGATCGATTTCCTCCAAGATGACCCCGACATGGCCCCCAAGGCTCCCAAGATGGCCTCAGGAAGGCCCTGGAAGCGCCAAGGGGGCCCCAACATGCCCCTGAGAGGCCCCGACAAGCTCCCCCGAGGCACCCGATACGCTACAGGAGCCCCCGGCGCCATGAGGCCCCCAGCGTACCCCTGGGGGGGGCGGGCGAAGGCCTCGACCGAAGTCGCCGCCGCGCCCCCGAGGGGGCCCGATCGCCCTGGCATTCCTAACGAGTCATAGGCTCGCCCCGTCGAAGAGTTCGAGGCCCGCCCGCCGCGGCCACGAGGGCGCCGCGCACGGCCGCTCCGCGGGGGGGCAGGATCGGCCACCGCGTCGCCTCGGGACATCGGATCGAAGCGGAAAGTGCAACCAAAACTGGTAGCGAGGATGCGAGATGAGGATGCGGGCCCCTTGGACGCCCATGCCGGCGCTTCTCGGGCGGGCTTGGCCCTCGAGCGGGCAGGGGTGGCCCGAAGAGACAAGGATGCAAAGGTACTCCAGCCTGGGAAGGCTGCCCATCAAAGCCGTCGGCTCCGACTGTAAGTATGATCGGGCGGCGCGGAGTCGGAGTCGCATCGGCTCGGCCGCGCTGGGGCGCACAACAGCGCCGCGCAAGCGTCGGGCCGCATCGGATGGAAAGAACGTCGGCGTCGGATCGGATCGGGCCGTCCGGACTCGGTATCGCATCGGATTAATCGGAACGAAATGGACCCCGCAGCGGCGGCCCTTCTCTCACAATGCTCGGCGGCGCACGGAAGGCAAGACTTCTCAGATGGCGGCGAGGCTTCTCAGGAGGCCGTCCGGCCCGCGGGGGTGATTAATCGGGTGCCGCTTCATGGGAGGCGATAGATGAGGGGCAAGAAAGGTGCATTTCTCGAGCCCCACAGGGCCCCATTCCCAGGAGTGCAAAATGACATTAAATATGTTATAAATCCTTGCCACCTTCAAAAACAACCATGATACATTTTTGACAAGAAAAAATGTAACAGAATGTGCGTTACATTTTTCACACTATATGTATATGCTTGTTTGTTGTTTTAGTGTTTTTTGCTTCAGAAATCGGTGATGCCCATATGCCCGTATAGACATGATTTCAAAATCGTGCTCTCGCCGTCAGCGCCATCGCCCCCGTCCCCCCCTCCACTGCGCGCACGTGCGCCGAGAGCTTTATTTTTGCCCAAGGGCTTCCCCTCGCCCGCATTCGAGGCGCGAGTGCGCCCGTGAGGGCCGCGAGGGCCCTCCAGGGGCCATGTCGGAGGAGGATCTCGACGCGGCGGCGGCGCCGCCGCGCGGCAAAGGCGGGGGAAGAGGATGAAGGAAGGATCGGTCGTATGTCGTCGTCGGTCGTTCGTCGGTCGTTCGTCGTTCGTCGGTCGTTCGTCGGTCGTCGATCGTTGGTCGATCGTTCGTCTGTAGTCGATCGTTCGTCGGTCGTCATTCGTCGGTCGATCGTCGGTTCGTCGATCGTTCGCCGACGTCGCCGTGGACGTTCCGAAAGGAGGAGGGGGTCGACGACGGCGGCGAGGAGGGATTGTCGCCAGGCGACTCGATGATGTTGGCGACGGCCGTCCTCCCCATGCTCCAGCGGGCCGGGAAGCCGAGCTTCATATTATACGGGGAGGACGGCCGCAACTCGCCGCTGCAGATTGATAGGTTCACCGAGCCCGTCGTCCAGTTTTTCGGAGAAGTGATCAGGATTGCGCAGGGGGATGAAAATAGCAATTAGGCGAAATGAGTGAGGACAGGGTGAACATGAGATGGGGATGTTGATGATAAATGAGATGAGGCGGAGGCGGTAGCAGGATGAGAAGGAGGATGACTATGAGGAGAAGGAGTCGATCAATGACGAGTGACGGGAACTTCGGGAGGGTGGGGGGGTAGCTCCCAGGAAGAAGCAGTGCAGCGTCTCCGACCTGAAGATTAATGACATTGAGATGCAGGGGGCGCTGCACCAGGGGGCGCTGGCAATCGGGTTCGGGTTCAGCGACAGAGACATGTCAGAGTGGAAGCGGACCATGAGCAAGCGGATTCGCACCATGGTGTGCCATATCAGGACAGAACGCGAGAGAGACGATGGCGGGAGAGGATGAGGAACGGATGGAGGAAGATTAAAGGAGAGCAGGTAGGGATTACGATGAGATGAGCAGGAGAGAGAGGGAGAAAGAGAGATAGAGAGATGGTAAACACACACTATATATACACACCAAAAGAGGGAGAGAGAGAGAGAGAGGAGAAACAGAGAGAAATAGATATTGAGAGAGCGAGCGAAAGAGAGAGAGAGAGAGAGAGAATGAGAAAGAGAGAGAGAGAGAGAGACAGATATGTAGAGAAAGGTATCATGATGGAGACCATTGTAGTGGGGACCTCGAGGGGACAGGATACGAATACAGACCGAATGTTAGAATAGATGCAGAAAAACAGGGACACATATACACACATGTGCATACAGAGAGAGAGAGAGGGGGGGGGAGAGAGAGCCCGCGCCCGCAGGAAGTACCAGGGCAAAGACTTCGTCCGCAGGATCCAGGAGGCATCCGAGGGGCACTGCGGCGAGGCGGCATCGCCGAGGCCGTCGCCCAAGGTCGCGCTCAAGCGGCCTGCTGCTGCTGCCCCAGCGGCGCTGAAGCGCCCCGCCGCTACCCTGGACGATGGCGATGATGATGAGAACGGCGAGTCCAGGGGCAGTGAAGAAGATGATGATGATGAGGACGGCGAGTCCAGGGGCGGCGGTGAAGAAGATCCAGATGATGAGGACGGCGAGCCCAAGAACTACGTCGGGGGCAAGGACAGCGACAGCGACGGCCTCGGCGAGCCCAGCATGGAGGAGCGCATCGCGCACATGGTACATCAGGCTGTGGGGTGGTAGCGCGGTGGAGGGAGGGAGGGGATGAAAGCGAGGCGGGGGAACTAGAATGAGACGGGGGGGGGGAGGTGGAGGCCAGGCTGAGAGAGGGGGTGTATGTATATATATATATATGGAGAGAGAGAGAGAGAGAGAGAGAGATGGGGAGAGAGAGAGAGA
This sequence comes from Prorocentrum cordatum, assembly GCA_963575745.1. NCBI lineage: Eukaryota > Dinophyceae > Prorocentrales > Prorocentraceae > Prorocentrum > Prorocentrum cordatum. The sequence continues at coordinate 280,767 of CAUYUJ010018738.1, forward strand.
GAGAGATGGGAGAGAGAGAGAGAGAGAGAGAGAGAGAGAGATGGAGAGAGGGAGGGAGAGAGAGAGAGAGAGGTAGAGAACGAGATAGAGAGAGATGCGGAAACAAAAACCAACAACAGGAGGGAGGGAGAGGGAGGGATGGAGAGAGAGAGAGAGAGTGGACAGGATATTGATGGGGGACGGGGAGGAGGAAAGGGAGAGGGATAAGGAGAATGAGGGAAGGAGGGATAGGGATGGAGGGAGGGACGGGAGAGAGAGTGTGTGAGAGAGAGGGGGAGCGAGACAACGAGAGAGATACAAACGATGCTATCTCTGATGGGGGGTCGAGCATGTTAAACAGTAGCGAGCGACCTAAGTTGGTGTTCAGCTACAGCGCTGAACACCAACTAAACACACAACAGCAACAACCATCATCGCAAAATCATCGCAAACTCATTGCAAAATCATTGCACAATCATTGCAACACTCGCCCAACATGCAGCATGACAAACCGTGTGACATTGTGATGTCATCGTCCCGCCCTAAGCCCAAGGCTGCTCGCCCCCTCCGTGCAGCTGCAGCGCGCCCTGGTGATGATCGTGCAGCTGCAGTGCCCCCTGGTGATGATCGTGCAGCTGCAGCGCCCCGTGGTGATGATCGCGCAGGGCCTCATGGTGATGATCGTGCGCCCCGTGGTGATGATCGTGCAGGGCCTCCTGGTGATGATCGCGCGCCCCCTGGTGATGATCGCGCAGCGCCTCCTGGTGATGATCGTGCAGAGCCTCCTGGTGATGATCGTGCGCCCCCTGGTGATGATAATGCAGCAGAGCCAGCGCCCCCTGGTGATGATCGTGAAGCAGCGCCCCCTGGTGATGATCATGACGCAGCGCCCCCTGGCGATGATCGCGTAGCAACTCGGGGAGAGATGTACACGTACGGCTGGGACGAGATCGCGAAGCAGGCGTGGCGCTCGCTCGACGGACAGTCGGCAGTGCAAGCATGAGTATGAGAAGGCGAGGATAAGGATGATGATGACGGGACGTGGGGATTGATGAGGGGGAGGGGGCTTGGCGAGAGATCGAGAATGAAGATACGCACGAGGAAGAGTATGAGGCGGGTGATGATGAGGTGGAAGAGGTGGATGATGGGGGACAGGAGGCGGATCAGGAGGGAAGGAGAAGACGTGGGCTGAGGAGCACGAGGATAATTTTTGTTCGCTCGGATTCACAGGAGGGTACAAGGAGTACGCCACGACGTGGGTCACGAGCGCCTCGGGCTTGCCCGACGAGGAGGCGCTCGCCTGGTGGCCCGACGGTGACGCCATGCCCGTGGGAGGCTGGCGGAACAAGGACACGTCCGAGCTCAATGCCGAGCTCGAGGCGAAGGGCAATGCCGATGCCGCCAAGGCCAAATCCAAGGCCAAGGCAAAAGCCAAGGCCCTGCTCAAACGGCCCGCCGCGGCGGTGCCCGCGGCGGCGGAGGGGGGGCTGGCACCCCCGCCGCCCAAGAAGGGGAAGCCTAGCCCCTCGCTCAAGAGGCCGCGGGCCAGGAAATAATTTGTCACCGCCCCAGGAGTTGCCCCTGAATAATACCACACTAACCACTAACATCACCAGGCGTGTTCCCGTGTAAGCCCCCCAATAAACTCGCGAGTGGAAGCCCCGTGCAAGCCCCCCAGTGTTCCCGTGTAAGCCCCCCCGTGGAAGCCAACGTGTATCAGACATTGGCCATCTAAATGCATCGAGACCCTGGATTGCTATCCGAACGATTGATCGTCAACCACGCAAGGGGGGGTGGGCACCGATCTTGCTTGCACTGGCCTAGCCCGATGAAGGTGGTCCGAGAGCGTCACGACGACCGTGAAGAACGACTGCCTCAAGAAAGACGGCACGCGGAAGAGGACGCGTTGCCTTGTTTCTCAGACAGGTGGTGACAGCGAGACGGAAGCGTAGGATGAGGACGTGGAGGAAAGGACGAGGATGACCACGTGGGTGAGGAGGACGATGGCGAGAGGGGAGCACACGATGAGGACGGGGGGGGCGATGCCCGTATCAAGCGAGACGACGAGGCGGACGAGCGCGAGGAGGACGGGACAGGGACTGGCGATGGCAAGGAGGTCGAGAACGGGCGGCTAATGAGGGATGACGATGGGAGGGCATGGAGATACAGACGCAGGGCGAAGATGGGGAGGTAGAGGGATGGCGATGCGGGGCGATGATGCCGGCGAGACTGCCCTTAAATCAGCAGCCGCAGGATCGCTGTGATCAACGACCACGGCAAGCAGATCTGCCAACTGACAGTGGACGACACGGAGGGGCTGGGCACGTTCGCGGGATAGGGAGAGGCACGCACACATCTATACAAACATATATAGGTATGCCCATGAGGAAAGAAAGGGATGCGGAGAGGGACAGGGAGGGCGACATAGAGAGAAGGGGGACACATATGGAGATACAGAGGGACGGATCTTTTGGGTACATGCATATGAGGAGATAGTGTGAGGTATAGAAGAGATACATATACATGTATATCTACATCTACTTATATTCAAATATGGGGGGATAAGCATCGATAACACGACTCATAAAGGCGTGAAGGCAGGATTCAAGCGTATGCTTCTACCAATACATATAAACATATATGCATACACACGCATATATGTAAACCTATTTATATGTATATGTAGGTGTACGCGCATCGGCGGAGAGTGAGAGAGGGTGACCACGAGAGGGCGATGTAGAGAGCGAGATAGAGAGAGGGAGAGAGAGCGAGAGGGATGACGAGCGGGTGAGCGAGAGAGAGAGAGAGAGAGAGAAAACGAGAACTATAGAGGGAGAGAGAGGGCGGGAGAGAGAGAGAGAGAGAGAGAGAGAGAGAGAGCGAGAGCGGGAGACATGGCGGTCTGGATAGAGAGCGGGCCAGGCGTATGCAGGCGTGGCTTGACGACGCGCAGAGATCGAGAGATAGAGATAGAGATAGAGAGTGTACGAGCGTTGGGAGAGCGACGCATGCTTGAAGTAATGAGCGCATGCTCTGTCACGGCTCTAGCATTGCTTCGCTGACAGGAGGGCGCATCGTCCATATCATGTGTTCAATGCTTCTACTCTGAGTTGGCAGTGCACGTTCGCTTACCCTTGCTGTGTTCTAGCTTCGCCAGAGCGGTGGCTAATGCTGCCACGTGTGGTATATATGTATATATATGTATTTGGATGTGCAGGTGTGTGTATAAAATAAAAAACGGGCATGGCAGATCGACGAGCCCAACGCCCTGGGGATCATGGAGGAGATCGCGCAGGCCTACGTCGCTGGGGAGGTGTCGAAGGACTGGCGCCGCAGCTTGCAGGAGGAATAGGAAGAACAGGATGGTGATGATGCTAATGCTGATGTTGATGATGATGATGCTGCTGATGGTGATGCTGATGCTGATGATGTTGATGATGATGATGCTGATGCTGATGCTGATGATGCTGATGATGATGATGATGATGATGATGATGATGATGATGATGATGGCACTGATGATGAGGATTAGGAGGAGGGGAAGGTGGAGGAGGATACGAGAAGCAGGACGTGGGTGCAACATGCATGGGGGAGGAAGGGTCGAGGAGGGCGGCGCGCAGGAGGAGGCGGAGGGGGAAGATGATGAGGAGGTGGATGAGGTTGAGGATGAATTGTACTGGGGTAAGAAATATGTGAGACAAAAACACATGCAAGCGGAAACAACCGCGGGTGATGGGCCGTGTTGAACATGGAGAATCCTGCGAAAAAAACGAAGGGAGGCGGAAAAACGGATGGAGACTCGACCTCAGGGTACAGAGTGGCCAGACCATGGGAGTAGGAGGCGTGAGGAGAGAGGAGAAATACGTTTCCCATCTTCGTCCAATCACCTCCTGTCCTATTCCTCCTGTCACCTCCTGTCCTCTTCCATCCACCGCAAGCACATAACAACAGCATGGCACGCAAATCACTACGCGCCATCGCAGCATCATCACACCATCATCGCATCGACAAATCACCTGCAACAACAGCATGCGCCAGTCATCCGCTACAACATGTTGTTTGCAGCACGAGTTTTGCCTCGAGCGATCTTCTCAGGTGAAGGCATCGGTCAGGAGCGTCCCACCTGTCTCGGGACTCGAGGGCGGTCATGGCGCAGCCTGGGCAACCCGCGGAGCCTGGTCGCGTGATCAGTCGTGCCCAGCCCCTCCTCCCGAACGAGACCGAGCCCGAGGAGTACCATCGCTTTGGAGGTATCTGCGGGGTCAACTGGTCGTTTCCCGAGGGCAGCGGTAGCCTCTTGCGATCTCGATTTCTGGTTACGATTCCGATGACCGATTCCGACTTCCAGATTTCCGATGTCCGTATTCTAGCAGGCACTGGGCGCCGCCTGCACGAGCCGCAGCAGCACTTCCAGGGCTCCGCCTTCAGGATCGGCACCACGGGGAGTTCGCAGGTGAACGATGACGATGATGATGAGGATGATGATGGTGATGATGATGATGATGATGGTGATGGTGGTGATGATGATGATGATGGCGACGATGCTGAAACTGATGATGAGCATGATGATGATGGTGATGGTGCTGATGATGCTGATGATTATGATGCTGCTGATGATGATGATGCTGATGACGATGATGTTTATCGTGGTGATGCTGTCGCTGATGATGTTGATGGTGCTGTTGATGTTGATATTGTTGTTGGGGATGGTGATGTTGATGATGTTGGTGCTGACGATGAAGATGAGGATGAAGATGAAGATGACGATGCTGATAATGATAATGATGATGATGATGATGATGATGATGATGATGCTGATGATGATGCTGATGATGATGATGATGATGGTGGCCGTGGTGGTGATGAAGGCGATGCTGATGGGAGGAGGAGGAGAAGGATGATGAGACGAGACGGAATAGGAGGGGGGTAGGAATGAGAAGAGAAAATACATGTGTAGGAGGCAAGTCGGAACACGGAATCGCACCCCAGGTGGCTGGCGCAGCCCCAGTCGTGGAGATCGAGAGCGACAGCGATGAGAAGCAGCCTGAGACGGTGTGTGAGCCCGACGCCGCGGGCGCCACGATGTGGGATACGCATGCGGGCTTTGAGACGCAGGTCTGCGCTGAGGCGCCGACGATGGCGTTGTCCGCGGCTGCGTCGGCGCCATTGGCGACTGCGGGCGGCGCCATGGACGGCCCCGTGGACGGCAACGCCAGTTCGCAGCCGCGCGAGTCCCAGCCTCGACAGACAGGGCATTGGACCGATGCATCTGACTCGTTGGTGCACGCGGCTGATGCGGGGGCGGGTGGGGAGATGCCGATGGACGTGGACTCAGAGGGGCCCGTGCAGGCGGAGGTCGGAAGCAACGAGCCTGTTGGCGGCGCGGAGGTGCAGGTCGACCGCGCACAGCCTCGGGACGAGCTCGACAGCGCCCCAGCACCGCCAGCAGCTGCGACACCCCCTGCCGCAAGCGCAGCAGCAGCAGCAGCCCCAGCAGCAGCCCCAGCAGCAGCCCCAGCAGCCCCAGCAGCAGCCCCAGCAGCAGCAGCAGCAGCCAAGCAGGTTCACACCCGTCGGATTGGCATTCGGGTTCGCGGCAGCCCGACGAGACGCCCCAGGACACTCCACCAGCGGGGGCCCCTGCGGGGTTGCATGTCCCAAGGGCTCCGCAGACTCCACTGCGGCACTTCGGGTCTGGAGCGTCTTCGAGTGGCCTGCCGTTCACGCCTTCGCCAGTATCCAGGCCGACCCAGCCCTCCGTCGGCGATCAGGCCGCAGCGCTGAACCTCGGCATGTCCTTCGACTGCATTGGCCGTGCTGCTCAGGACACTTGGGGCGGTGAACGCTCAGACGCTGGCGATCGATTCGATAATGATGCGGTGCCCGCGAACGCCTTGATGCGTGTAAGAGTGCGCTGGGAAACCTGCGTACCCTTCTCATGTGTCGTGGTCAGATTCGCAGACCCCGTCATCGTGATCGGCGTTGTCATCGCCGCGTCTTGGGCGTGGATTGCCCCAGAGGAGGGGGCAGCAGCGCAGGTGAACGCAGCCGAGGCCGAGGTGCGCAGGGTCATCGGAGAGGTCATGGGTCATGAGTTGCCCACGGCTCCAGCAAGCTCTGACGGCTCGGGAGAGACCCAGGACACGTACGGGGGGCTGGAGCAGACCACCTACTTCGCGCTGCAGGCGTGCGTCAAGCAGGATGAGGCGTTCGACCTCAGGGGCATGCTCGGCCAGCAGTTCAATCGCTGGAAGAAGGTGGGGGGCACCTAAATAATCGACATCATCTCCACCATCAACATCATACTTGTGACCGTCATCGCCATCACCAACGTAGCCACGGAGGGAGGGAGGGAGGGAAGGCAGGAGGGGCGGGGGAGGGATGGGAAGGAGGGAGAGACGAGGCTGGAGGGAAGGAGGGAGGAGGGATATAAGGAATGTGTTTCTTTGTGTTCTCCCGTCTCTGGCCCTGATAAGTGCCGACTGAAACCGCCAAACAACATCCACGTCGCACTTCCCCCCCCAATCCCGCGCAGGCGAACAAGGCGGAGGGGGACAAGTACACCAACCTCCCGACGCGGCAGTCGAAGGCGGAGTTCAGGCTCAAGTGGGCGCAGGACAGGTTCGAGGCAGCCGAGCAGTCAAGGAAGAGGTCCACGCAGTACAGCGAGGAGAACACTGTGGAGGGTCGGTTCCTGTCGTTCGACCGCATCGTGACAGAGGAGGGCGGCGCGCAGAACCCAGCCAACATCATGGCCGTGGGGGGCTGTCGGAGGAAAATGGAGAAGGACGGTGAGGCGGGGGGGGGAGGAGGCAGATCGGGAGGAGGAGGATGAGGAGAAGGCCGGAACGATGAGGGCGAGGAAGGTGACGAGGAGGGGTGCCAGACGGCCAGCGAGAGGAAACTGAAGAGGGAGGAAGAGGAGGAGTACGAATATGATGATGCAGATGATGATGCTGCTACTGATGATGATGCGGATGCTGATTAAGCTGATGATGAAACATTGATGATGCAGATGCTGAATAAGATGATAAGGATGCTGATAATGCTGATGATGATGATGATGATGATGGTGATGATGATGATGACGATGATGGCAATGATGATGATGATGATGAGGATGCTGATGATGCTGCTGCTGGTGATGATGATGATGATGATGATGATGAGGAGGAGGAGGAGGAGGACGAGGATGAGCGGGGGAAGCCGCAGGCAGCAATGATCTACTGCGCCAGGGCCCATCGCATGCCAGGCTTCGTCCGCAAGTGCGAGATGACCGACCGCATCAAGTGGAAATACATCGAGTTCTCCGAGAGGCAGAGCAATCGTCAGCTGTGGTCGATCGACCGCGTGGAGCACCAGTCCAAGGCCCCGACCGCTGCCGCAGTGATGCCCCCTCCGCCGCCTCCCAGGGCGACGCGCAGGCTCGAGGGCGCGGACGCCGAGCCCGAGGCCCCCCCTAAGGCGAAGGCCAAGACCAGCGCGGCTGTCGCGCCGAGCGCTCCGCCAGGCCCGCCACCGCCCAAGGCTGTCGTGGCCGAGCCTGCCTTGCCTCCGCAGCAGAAGGCGAGCGCGGCAGCCGCAGCAGCAGCAGCCGCAGCAGCAGCAGCAGCCGCAGCAGGTGCTACGACAACGAAGGCATCGACGGCAGCAGCTCCCGCTGTCGAGTCCGAGGTTGCCCCGACGGCGCCTGTCGCCCCGACGGCACCTGGCGTCGCGAAGGCGCCTGGCGTCGCGAAGGCGCCTGCCGTCGCGAAGGTGCCTGGTGCGAAGGCGCCTGGCGGGAAGGCGACTGGCGCGCCTGCGAAGGCGGTCACGCCCGAGCAGGCCTTCAAGAAGACGTGTACCAAGTTCACGACGATATGCTTCAGCGCGGAGGCGTTGATTAAGACGATCGAGGACGACGGCGCTTGGGCATGGGCTAGGACTAAAGACGTGCTGGGCAAGCTCAAGGAGGCGCTGTCCGATGTCAAGGGCAACGTACCAGACCTGGTCATGCGCCACGTGGGCCAGGGTTTCAAGAGCGTGTCCACCATGTACGCGGCCGAGGAGTTGAACATGAGGCTGTGCGAGGCCACCAAGGCGTTCGAGCCTCTCTTGGACAAGCTGACGTCCAAGCTCACTAAAGCCACGAAGATGCACGAGCAGAACCTCATTGCCAACGACATTGAGTAGGTGTGTCACTGAGCTGCCAGAAGTATAGGCTGACATTCTGGACGGGAATGCAGATGAATGGAGTGGTGATGAGGAGGACGATGATGCTACAGCTGAGGAGGATGCATATGACGGCGAGGAGGATGCTGAGGATGACGATGGTGATGGTGAGCTTCAGGCGGCTTAGCATTTTCTTATCGTTCCTCGCACACCTTCCTCACCCATCCCGTCCGCTCATATTCTCCACTCAACTCGTCCTCCACAGATCTTGCATCCTCATCTCATCTCTTCTCCACTCAGCTGCTCCCAGCTCGTCGGCCTTATTCCTCATAGACCTCCTCTGCGCTAAGCTCAGCGTGCCCCCGTGCGTCTCATGGTGCTGTGTAAGCAGGGGCGGCAGCTCCTAGGCCGCACGCTACAGCGATATGTATATAGCATACCGAATGAGCGTCGCGCGCCATTATCGGCGTGCCGTGTGAGACTTCCCTGGCCGAGCCGCCAACTCCAATCGTCCCCGCTGTTTCGCCGTGTTCGCGCCCCCGCCGCTGCTCCCTCTGCCCCCGCTCTCGTGACCCTGACTCGCTGCGGTGTGCGCAACCTTCGCTATCACGGCCAATCGTGGCGATGGTTCGGGGAGCAGCGACTTGCCGCTGTGTAGCTAGCTCGACCAACGCCCCACCTCTCCCCAGCCCCAAACTGCGAGGACGAGAAAACCTTAATGGGTCTGATGACGGGGGCACGGCTGCATTATCCGATGGTGTGGGGGGGGGGGGGCGGCACATCTAGAAACGTTTATCCGCGATGGCCACGTGCGTAGGATGTGGAATTCAAACGCACTGCGCACGCCCCGCCGTCGCCGCTCGAATTTGGTCGCCTCCCAGCGAGGCTGGGCAGAGCTTTACTGGTGCGAGGCTATGTGGCATTGCCCTGATGGACGTGTGAGGGAAGAGATCGGGAGTGAGGAGGAGGGTGAGGGTGGGAGGACGAAGAGGAGGAAGCTTGTGCGTGCATGCTGCTTGGGCACCAACGCCCGTTTGGTAAGGTAAAAATGCACTGCTACCGATTGGATGCCCCTCGCTCAACCCGCAGAAGATTGCCGCGGGATGCCAACGCAGCCTGGGTCCCAAACTGGACATCAACACTGATGGCGAAGCCTCACGTACACTTATCATAAGAACAATTGGACCGTTCAGCGCGTTCAAACTGAAACACAGGCTGCCCTTGCATCCCATGGCAACCGTTTGCATGCCACCCCTGGCGCTCGCTTTTTTTCCTAGCCTACCTGTGGTGGTGGGTCCTCGTTTTGAAGAGACGGTTCCCGCGTTCCTCTCCTCTCCTCCCCTCTCCTCTCATCCCCTCTCGTCCTCCTCCCCCTCCCCCCTCCTTCCCCGCGTCGCCCATGCCCTCCGCGTGTCTTTGTTGCCAACCATCCTGTGCACACCTGGTGGTGTGCCCCTCGTCTTGGAAGGACAAGGCTCCGCGTCCCTCGCCTCCTTCTCCTCCGCCTCATCCTCCTCCTCCTCCCCCCGCTGCCCCCTCAAGCCCCCTGCCCTTCTCATCATCATCATCATCATCATCATCATCATCATCATCATCATCATCATCATCATCATCATCATCATCATCATCATCGTCATCATCATCAGCAGCAGCAGCATCATCAGCATCATCATCATCAGCAGCGGCATCATCATCAGCAACATCATCATCATCATCAGCAGCATCATCATCATCATCATTACCATCATCAGCATCATCATCTTCAGCAGCATCATCATCAGCATCAGCATAAGCATCAGCATCACCATCAGCATCAGCATCAGCAGCATCATCATCAGCATCATCACCATCATCATCATCAGCATCATCATCATCATCATCAGCATCATCATCATCATCATCATCATCATCATCGTCACCACTCGTTTCGGCACACCGCTCGCACGCTTCGTGGCCCCATAGGGAGCTCCACGCGACCATGTTGGTGCATTCCTCACACGCGTCGTGTCCCCATAGTGAGCTCCACCGAACGCCCCCGTGGTAATGTTCGCATGCGCTTCCCCGCCCATGTCGGCACACCCCTCGCACGTGTCGTGGCCACATAGGGAGCGCCACCGAAGTCACCCGCCCATGTCGGCACACCCCTCGCGCGTTTAGCGGCCCCATGGGGAGCTCCACCGAAGGCCCCAATGGCAAGGTTCGTACTTGGTTCCCCGCCCATTTCGGCACACCCCTCACACGTGCCATGGCCCCATAGGGGGCTCCACCGACGGCCCCAGTGGCAGGGCTCGCATGCGGTTCCCCGCCCATGTCGGCACACCCCTCACACGGTTCGTGGCCCCATATGGAGCTCCACCGAAGGCCCAAACGGCAGGGTTCGCATGCTGATCCCCGCCCGTTTCGGCACACCCCTCACACGCTTCGTGGTCCCATGGGGAGCCCCACCAACGGCCCCAGTGGCAAGGTTCGCATGCGGTTCCTCGCCCATGTCGGCACACCCCACACACGTGTAGTGGCCCCATAGGGAGGGGGGCTACATCGAGGCCCCAGTGGCAAGGTCCGCATGCGGTTCCCCGCCAGTTTCGGCACACCCCTTACACGTTCCGTGGCCCCATAGGGAGCTCCATCGAAGGCCCCAGCGGCAGGGTCCGCATGTGTTCCCCGCCCATTTCGGCACACACACACACACACGCACACACACGCACACACACACACACTCACACACACACACACACACACGCGCACACACACACACACACACACACACACACTACGTGCTGTGGCCCCATCGGGGGCTCCACCGAAGGCCCTAGTGCCAAGGTTCGCATGCGGTTCCCCGCCAGTTTCGGCACACCCCTCGCACGCGTCGTGGTCCCATATAGGGAGCTCCACCGAAGGCCCCAGTGGCAGGGTCCGCATGCTGTTCCCCGCCCATGTCGGCACATCCTTCACACGCTTCGTGGCTCCATAGTGAGCTCCACCGAACGCCCCAGTGACAGGGTTCGCATGCGTTTCCCCGCCCATTTCGGCACACCCCTCACACGCTTCGTGGCCCACAGGGAGTTCCACCGAAGGCCCCAATGGCAGGGTTCGTATGCTGTTCCCCGCCCATGTCGGCACACTCCTCGCACGCGTCGTGTCCCCTATAAGGAGCCCCACAGAAAGCCCCAGTGGCAGGGTTCGCACGCGGTTCCCCGCCCATTTCAGCACACCACTCACACGCTTCGTGGCTCCATAGGGAGCTACACCGAAGGCCCCAATGGCAAGGTCCCCCCACTCATTTCGGCACCCCACGCACGTTCCGTGGCACCATGGGAATGCCCGTCGAACGATGGACCCAGAATGCGGCATCCACAACTGCTCATGGTTGGGTCACTCGTCAAGCTAGTTCTTTGCCAGGGGGGGGGGTCAGAGAGAGCGTCTTCGCGCGCAGGACAAGCTCTACGACAAGAGGAACGAGATGCGCGAGATGTTCATCATCGGGGGAACGTCGTAGGGCTGCGAGACACCAGGAGCGGACGGCCAGACATCAGCTGCCGAGAGCAGCTTTGAGCTGGCAGGGCCGTCGATGACGGGCGGGGGCTGAGGCGAGGATCGGAGGATGGTGTTAGGGAGAGGAGGAAATGGAGGAGGAGAATATGAGGAAATATATTAGGGAGAGGAGGAGAAACGGAAGGCCGAGGACGAGGACGGGAGACAGACTTCGCAGTTTGAAGCCTAGCACGCGAGTGCTGGGCGAGGGGGGGGGCAGCTGGATCGCTGCCTGACGCGAGTGCATGGCGCCACTCGGCCGCGTCGAAAGAAAGCATGTCCCGAGCGAGCTCGAGGAGGCCCCGAGGGGGCCCCGAGATGACACTGAAGCAGCCCCGAGGGTGCCTCGAGCGTCCGGTGGTCGCACAAAACGCACCCCGATGATTTTCCGATGATTTTCCGATGATTTTCCGATGATTCTTGATGATTTGCGTGGAAAACCCTATATATATATATATATGAAAAACGCAGCGATGATTTACCGATGATTTACCGATGATTCTTGATGATTTTCAAAAAACTCCTGGCTGGTCAGCGGGTCGCGGGGGCCGGGCACTGCGTGCTCCTCCGAGGCTGGTCTGAGGAGCCCCGAGGCTGGTCTGAGGAGCCCCGAGGCTGGTCTGAGGAGCCCAAGGCTGGTTCTGAGCCCCCCAAGACTTGTCCGAGGCCGGTTGCCCCGAGGCGTGTGCATTCCCCATTGCCCTCTTGTGCGTTCGCCGTATCATCGTTGTATCTCTCAAGCCTGGAACCCCGAGCAGGCGACATTTTGTTGCGTTCGGGGCGGTCGTCAGCGATGGCCCTAATAGATGATTCACAAGCGCCATGGGAGGCGCAGAGCGATTGGCGAGCATCGGAACAAAATCAGCAACGACAAGACAAACAACACTTCGTCACGGTAGGCCTTTGCTAATTCCACCGCTGCCCCAAGACCCCAGGTGATCGTGCGATTCGGTGCGCGCTGCAGCGGCATGGCGCGCACTGAATCGCGCGCGTCGCCCCCCCCCTCATTGCTCCGCCCTACCCTTTCTGACGGACAGCCCCAGGCACTGAGAGAGTTTCTTCTGGAGAAATACGTATGTGGTGAATGGACTGGCAAGGATGTCGGAGAGATCGCGTACTTAATTAGCCAGGCAGGTGTGTCCGAGCTCGCCGACATCGCCACCAAGCCCCCCGAGGGCCAGGACAAACGCAATGGCGTTGCTTCGAGGCACGGGTCAGCGACCCAATGAGGAAAGAGGAGGAATATGAACACGTCGAGAGGGGATGATAAGGAAAATGACGGAGGAGGAGGAGGAGGAGGAGGGGGAGGAAGATGAGGATAAGGATGAGGATGAGGATGAGGATGAGGATGATGATGATGAGGAGGAGGAGGAGGAGGAGGAGGAGGAGGAGGAGGGATGTGAGGATGATGAGGTGGCAGATCGTTATTGGGCACTCGAACAGTGATCCACCCCAGCGGGAACGGTCATGTGCCCCAACAGGCAACGGCAAGTAGGGATGCAGGGATGATGTTTTGGCGAGGGATGCGGAAGTGCAGCGAGTAAACCATGCTGCATCCCATAGGCGATTGGACAAGTACCTCGGCTTCACCAACGATGACACTACGCTGTATGAGATGTCACTGCCGCTGAGGACGGCGGACGGGAGGACGATTGAGAGCATGTTCGTCAGCCCGCCGCACGAAGCCTTGCACCGCGAGATCGAGGAGCATGGCATGCCTCATCAAGTACCCGAGGAGTGGATGCCCGCGTTCGAGCAGCACCCGTTCGTCAAGGGCAAGACGCTGGATGAACGCGATCGCATGGTGCCGCTAGCAGTGTACATGGACGCCGTGGAGTACAGCGACAAAGACAGCGTGCTGGTGTGCTCAATCACGAACCTGCTCACGGGACGTAAGCACGTGGTGTTCGTGGCCAGGAAATCGTCGTTGTGCGGCTGCGGGTGTGGCAACTGGTGCTCGCTGTACGTGCTGTTCAGGTTTGTTCAATGGTCGTTGACTCACGCGTCCGAGGGCATGTGGGCATCGACACGACATGATGGCAGCCCGTTTACGTCTTGTATGGACGAGTCGAGGCGCACGATGAAGGGAATGAGGTTGTGCTACACGGGCGTGGTGATTGACTTGAACGGCGACTGGATGGAATTCACAAGCAGGTACGGCCTGCCGAGCTGGTCGTCCGCCACTGCGCCGTGCTTCAAGTGCATGTGCACCCAGGAGAACTGGTACAAGGAGCCAGAGGAGACCGTGAATGGAGTCAACTCGCACGATGAGGACTTCTACGACAACGAGGCAATCAGGCACGAGGTGCCGCGGGGAGCCATTGGAAGGAGGAGACGGAGCAGGAGGATGACGACGGAGGGTGGCCAATTGAGGAGTGAGACGATGACAGCGACGACGGAACAGCGACGGGCGATGATGGCAATCACCTCCCACGTATGTTGCCTGACAGGTGTGGGTGACCATCACCACGATGGACCAGCTCATGCAGGTGAGGCATGCCCTGAGAATGAGTCCTGCGCTGAAGGGCAGAGTCCTCTGCAGGAATATGTAGGCTGGCGCCATTTGCCCGAGCCAGATGTGCGGGGTGAGGGAGCTGCGTCAAGGCAACAGTAGTGGAGGTGGGGAGAGTTACGGCCGCAGTTGATAGACCGCGGGCTCAGGCAGGCACAGGTGGCGGGGTGGGAGGGGAGGACATAGGAGGGTGGCGGAGGCAATACGCATGCGGTAACCACATAATACAACATGCTGGCAGTTGCGGACAAGCGGACATCGACACTCTCGGCCTGAAACGCAACGACAGACTCGAACCATTCCCAGCGATGGATGACACAAGCATGGTGGACAAGTTCTTTGAGGGGGATCTTCCACGCATCCTTCTTTTTTGGAGGAAACACAACGACAGCCGCATGCACCATCGACACCCGCTGATCAGCAGGCACGGGCACCCACAAAACCGCACATGCGATTGTCCATCGCCCCCCCCCCTCCCCCACACACGGGCGAATGCCGCACCCAACTCGGCCCGCTCTGCGGGCCAGACTGAACAGATCCACCACGCAATGTGCTAAGCAAAAAAAATGGCACAGGCTCCTGGGGACCACCATCTTGAACTTGAACGCAGACGTCCTACACACGATCAACCTGGGCGTGATGAAACAGTGGATCTTAAAGGCAATTGCTGTTTTGATTGAGGTCGATGCCTACGGTACCAACGCTACGAACAAGCCTATGCGCATCGAGCTGACAATGTGTCGCATCATGTCCGAGCTTCGCGTGTTTTACGAAGAGGATGCCAAGCAGCCGCCTCATCGAGAGCTGACGCAGGACCGATTTTTGGCCGACTCACCAGTTGGGGTGTGAGGCAAGCAGTAGTGGTGGAGGGTAGCGACGGGACGTGAGATCAACGCCCGAGAGTGTGTGGGGGAGGGCACGTTGTTGATTCAAAACTGATGCCGCTATCTAGATCCAGAGCCTCACGTCCAAGATGGTCGGAGACTGGAACTCCACGACGTTGAAGGTCAAGGCTGGGGAGATGGTTGGGTTGTTCGAGTATTTGCTGCAGGCCGTAGAGAAACACTTGCACGCCATATCCGACAAAGCTACGGACACAGACGCCGTGAGCTTGTTGCGATCTGGACAGCAGCTGAAAATGTTCACTGACATAACCAAGCTGAAACATCGGAAGCTAGAGCCAGATCAAGTCGCCGCGCTCAAGCAACATGCATTGGCGCACGTCCAGCTCGCGCAATCAGCAAACGTCCACATGGTGCCAAAACACCACATGATGCTCCACATGGCAGAAGAGGCACGCCACAAGGGGAATCCTAAGTTCTACGCAACGTGGACAGACGAGACGATCAACAGATTCGTAGGCAACGCCGCTGCCAGCTGTCACAGGCGCACCTTGGAGAGGAAGAGCCTGCAGAAGACAAGCGTGCTACTCGAACGAGGCAGCGCGTATTTGTTTGAGCCTTGAGCCAGCGCGCAGGAGGGCGATCATGAGGATAATGAGGGGGGCCAGGAGGATCCTGATACTGATGAGCACAGATAGCATCATGATGTGGAGGGTGGGGGTTGGGAATGAGACACGAGATGGAGGAGGAGGAGGAGGAGGAGGAGGAGGAGGAGGAGGAGGATGGGGGGAAGCAAACCAGACGATGGGGACGACGGGGTAAGGATGAGGAGGGATGCCTCAGGGGCCGGATGATGAGAACGAGGGCGGCGTAAGGGGGATCGACGCAGAGCGAGCGCAGGGATTGCCAGCGTCGCCGACGCCAGCTATTGCACATGCGCACGCCGTCCTCAATCGGAATCCCGTCGTTTGGCCAGGCGGGTTTGTTTCCAATCGATTCTGACTACGATCGTGCATCGCACCCCGCGACGGGGAGAGAAGCTGCGGCGGAGGGGGACGGAGGAGGATGACGGGAGTGAACGGTGGGAAATGAGATGGAGGACGGGGAGCACTGGATTGAGGGGGCTGTGGAAAGGGGAAACGGGTGATGACGGGAATTATTGTAGTGCGATGGCAGCAGGGTGGAAATGCCCGCAGCCGCGCTCAAGGCCGCCGTGCCAAGCAACTTCGCGGCCTGCCAGATCACGGTGATCATAATTAGTACCGAGCCGAGCATGGCCCCGAAGCGCAAGGGAGGATGCAAGGGGAACAAATGAGATAACTACGGTTTCCCCTTACCTTGTAAGTATTATTGTTCGCCTTATTCTTTCGTTCCCTCCCCCCTCCCTCCCTCCCTCCCTCCATCCCTCTCTCTCTTTCGTTATCTCTCCCTCTCTCTCTCTTTCTCTCTCTCTCTCTCTCTCTCTCTCTCTCTCTCTCTCTCTTTCCTCTGCCCTTCTCCCTCTCCTCCATTGGCCCTCGCTCTCTCGCTCTCTCTCTCTCTCTCTCTCTCTCTCGCTCTATCGCTCTCTCTCCTGTCGCCCAACCCCCTACCCACGTACCTCATAATTCATTGGTTGCCTCTATCTCTGACTCGCACTATCTCCACTTATCTTCCGTGCCATCTCCCACCCGATCCCCTCTCGCTGTCTCTATCTCCCCCTACCTTATCTCAATGTCTAAGGTGCGAATGGTTTCACACACACACATATATGTATATACATATATATACATCTAGATATGTATATCCAGCTCGCCCTCGCTATCCTTCTGTCCCCCGCAACCTATCCTTTATTCTATTCAGCGTTCATTCCTATATCGCTCTCCTCTGCTCCCTCATATCCCCCAGCCACCAGCCCAATCCCACCGTGTATTGCGTCGATGTGTATCCTTCGATTGTCACGGCTGGCACGTCTAAACAGGAGGGGGCAATGTCGGCGGCAATCGCAGGCGCGGGCGCGGGGCCCAGCCTGCGAGCAGTGCAGAGCCAGATATGTTTCTAATGCATGTGCCGCATCCAGTGCCTGTGTCACCTAATACTGACGAAGGCTTATCGTCGCGGGCCGTGCGACGTGCAGCTTCCATTTTTGACGAGATGGGCCTAACTGCAGAGTTGACGGCCCATGCGATTCTAGAGCACGCCATAGAGTTTGTGAAGACACTCCCTACCAACGGCTTGAACAGGGACCTCGACGCAATTGAGGTGTTTAGCGGCCAGGGTGAGTTGTCGAGAGCCTTGACTGGTAATGGTTTCAATGTCAAAACGTTTGACAAGAAAAACTCGGCCGCGGAAGACATCTTCACGCTCGCTGGGACGTTGCACCTGGCAGAGTTGGTTTATCGGATTCGTCCAGGTGTGCTCTGACAACCCTGGCAGTCGGAAAGTTGGTGCTACGATTTTAGAATACACGGCTTTTGAGTTGGCAGCGTTTTCCTGCGATTTGCGAAGCCCCCACACAAAACTCAATGCAACATTCTGGTTTCGGACGCCGTTCCCCCATCCGTCTGGATAGCCCCGACCCCGAGCTTAGATGATCGCAGGTGGATTGGCGTGGTTTGCTCCTACCTGCTGGACGTGGCTCCGATTTTTGACTGCTGGTACAACGGGCAGGAGGAGCGAGAGAGCCAGCAGGTCAGCGCCAAATATTTTCGGCGATGAAAGTGTCAAGGACGTTTATGAGTCCAACCAGCACGTCATCATAGTCGCGTGGTTGATGACGGTTGCTCACTTGCGCGGGGTGTACATAGCATTGGAGCAGCCTGGAGGGGCGGGGTATGTTATCGGCCCTGGGTGTCCATGACATTGGAACAACCTCGAGTGATGGCGCAGGCCATCTGGGTGATGTTGTAGCACCGTAGGTCCACGATCACTATCTCACATATATTGCTATATATAGACGCATCACATACAATCGCACGCCCTCCAACACACACCCTCCTCCGCCTCCGCACTACCTCTCCCGTCGCTGCAATCGCCCTCCCTGCTGCCACAACACCTGCCATCCAGATGAAACGTCGAGGGTGACATAGCTGCCTAGAACTAGCGACCTACCCACGGGATCTAACAGCGAACGCATGGAGATAGAGATGGCGAGTGATGTGGGAGATCAGATTGCGAGGGCAGGGGCAGGAGACAGTATCATGCTAGAGCACCCGAGCTTACAGATATTCATGACAATGTTCAGCACCTTCAACGTGCGAACGTTCATGGGTGCGTTCGATCTCCACATCCCGAAGCCGACGATCATTATGACTACGTTTCCTGAGCGGGTTCACCATACCATCCACCGCCAGAAGAGGCACTGCACTTGCGGCGCCACTTCGAGCAGCAAAGTTACCAGGACACCGTTTGATGTGATCACGCTTGTCGTCGTAAGCGTTTGTCCCCGATGTCGTCGTCTGTCGTCGTCTGTCGTCCGTTGTCCCGTCGTCAACGTCGGCAACGACGTTGTTGGTCAATTGTCGTCGTGTAATCGTCGTCTCGCCGTCCCGTCGCCTCGCCGACTCGTAGACGTATTCACGCTATCTGTCATGCGACCGCGATCGAACTCAGCCGAAACAATGGCTCTTCAGGGGTGGATGGCTCGTGGGGTCCAGTGACTTGCGCGGTACTGAACATTATACGGCGGCCCGCCCCGTAGTATGCCACCCCGTTGCGGCCGTCATCCTCATCCTCCACATTCGCCTACTCATCCTCATCCCCCACCTCCTCATCCTCCCTCCCCCCTCCCCCCTCCTCCCTCCTCGCTCCTCACTCCTCACTCCTCACTCGCCCCTTCTCCCTTTTTCCCTCCCCCCTCCGAGCGAGCTGACACCATAACGCAAGAACGTCAAACTGATACCAAGCCAGCAAACCATCGCAATTCATTGCAAACTCGTTGCAAAATCATTGAAAACGCATTGCGACATCGTGGCCGCACCGCGGCGAACATATTGCGGCATCAGCGTGCATGGACGTTCCGAGGAGAACGGGGGAGCAGGCGGAGGGGAACACGGAGGCGGAGGAGTAGGAACAGGAGGAGGAGGAGGAGGAGGAGGAGGAGGAGGAGGAGGGATGAGAAGGAGGAGGAGGAGGAGGAGGAGGAGGAGGAGAAGGAGGAGGAGGAGGAGGAAGGGGAGGAGGAGAAGGAGGAGGAGGAGGGATGAGGAGGAGGCTGAGGAGGAGGAGGAGGAGGAGGAGGAGGAAGGAGGAGCATGAGGAGGACGATGAGGAGACGGAGGACTAGTACGAGGAGTTTGCGCCGTTGCCGAGGCTTTCGGCCAGGCAGTCGCGTCGGCGCTGACCCTGCTGACGCCCAACCACACCCTGTTCCGCTTCCTCCGGCCGTCCCTCGGCACATCGCCGTCGATTCCAGGCGCGCAGTTTTTGTTGACCCTCATCCCTCATCCTCCTCTTAATCCTCCTCCTTCTCCTCCTGCTCCTCGTTCTCCTCCTCCTCCTCCTCCTCCTCCTCCTCGTCGTCAGCATAAGTATCAGCATCCGCATCAGCATTGCCATCAGCATTGCCATCAGCATTGCCATCATTATCAGCATCATCATCATCATCATCATCATCATCATCATCATCATCATCATCATCATCATCATCATCATCATCATCATCATCAGCATCATCATCATCACCATCATCATCATCATCAGCGTCATCATGCTCATCCTCATCCTCGTCCTCATCCTCGTCCGCATCCTCATCCTCATCCTCATCACCCTCACCATCATCATCATGCGCAGCAGCCTCATCATCATTATCATCATCATCAGCATCAGCATCATCATCACCACCATCGTCATCAGCATCATCTTCATGATCAGCATCACCAGCATCATCATCAGCATCATCAGCATCATCATCATCATCATCATCATCATCATCACCATCGTCATCATCATCTCCATCTCCATCTCCATCGTCATCATCGTCATCAACATCATCACCATCAATCCTCCTCCTCCTCCTGCTCCTCCTCCTCCTCATCCTGCCCTTCTCCCCGTCGCATGCACTAGTTATAGTTTCAAGTGTGAGCGTAGAGGTGACATCGCATTAAAAAGCGGCACCAGCATCTCGTGGTGACGATTCTGACTAGGCTGGTTGCGGCGGCGGGCCCGAGGCTTCCGTCGACGTCGTCAGCCAACATCCGTCGTCGCCATCGTAATGGTCGTCCTCCTCCTCCTCCTCCTCCTCGTCCTCCCCCCCTTCCCCCTCCTTTTCCTCCTCCGCCTGCATCCTCCTCCTCCTCCTCCTCCTCCTCCTCCTCCTCCTCCTCCTCCCCGTCCTACTCCTCCTCCCCATCCCACCTCCTCCTCCTCCTCCTCCTCCACCTCCTCCTACTCCTCCTCCCCGTCCCTCCTCCATCCTCATCCGTCATCCCTCCTCCCTCCTCCCTCGCCCCTGCTCGCTCCTCGCTCCCCCCTCCTCCGTCCTCCCTCCCCCCTCCTCCCCCTCTCCCTCCCCATTCCCCCATCCTTCTCCTGTCGTCGTCGGCGTAGTCGCAGTCGTCGGCGTCGCCGTCGTCTTCGTCGTTGTCGTCGTCGTCGCGTCGACGTCGTCGGCGGCGCCGCCGTCGTGGTCGTCGTCGTCGGTGTCGTGTTGGCCTCGTCGTAGTCCGACTGCGCCAGGGGTAGCTGTCGTTACGTTTCTCTGGGGACGGCGGATGGGGAGGGGTCGGAGAAAGCGGGGGGGAGGGAGAACGATAGAGAGAGAGGGAGATATATGACCACAAAAAACGAGAGCGAGAGAAAGAAGAGAGATAGAGAGAGAGCGATAAAACGATGGACAGGGCAGGGGCAGAGGAGGAAGAGAGAGAGAGAGAGCGAGAGAGACCGCGAGAGCGAGCTAGAGAGAATGAGAGAGCGACTCGTAGCTGTATAAATATATGTTTATATATAACATAGCGGGATAGGGAGGGCTAGACACACCACGACATGTACATCATTATACGCGTATGTAATATATCTATATGTGTGCATGTATATATTTACATGTACATATCAGCAAGAGAGATATGATTGCGTAAAGCTGTATAAAACGGGAAACATGTGCATGCTTACATATGGTACATATAGCGGCATCGCGAGAAGGGGGGTGACATAGATGGAGTGATAGGGATATCGGTAACGATGAAGGGAGGGATAGAGAGAGCGCGGTAACTACATATATCACTACCTGGAGAACGACAAGGGCAGCGTGTGAGCGAGCGAGCGAACACGACATACGAATTGAGGGGTGGATGTATGTATATGTAAATGCATGACATAGAGCTCCATATAGCTATGCAGATACGTATGCAGAGAAAGAGAGAGAGAGAGAGAGAGAAAGAGAGAGAGGGAGATGATGGGAACACTGAGATGGCCTGGGGATGGGCACGCAGGAGGAACGGGGGATACCACCGTAGATGGACCAGGCGAGGGATAAGGGTCGGAGGTGAAAGAGGCAGAGGACAGGAGTCGCGTCGCAGTCGAATCACCGTGGTTGCGCCTGGGCCGCCAATGTTTCAAGCCGCGCTCTGTGCCGCCGTGTTTCTAAGGCGGAGCGGGAGACGGGGAAGAGAGGACGCGGGAACTGGAGGATGTCGGTCTGCCCTTGGTCCCAACCATCTTGTGGTGTCGGGTGCCCGTTTCGAAGAGACGGTCCCCGCGTTCCTCGCTTCTCCTATCATCTCCTCTTCCTCCCCCTCCTCCCTCCTTCCCCATCATCGCCTACCCTACGCCCGCCGCGTGCCTTTAGTTCCATCCATCCTGTGGTGTTGGGCCCTCGTTTTGAAAAGACAGCGCCCCGTGTTCATCCTCCTCTTCCCCCTGCTGCCCCCTCCCTCCCCTTCCCATCACCATCCCATCATCGTCATCACTCGTCTCGGCGCGCACATGGCACGCTTCGTGGCCCCATAGGGAACCCAACAACGCACCCTTAATGGCAAGGCTCGCATGCTGTGCCCCGCCCATGTCGGCACACCCCTCATGGCATCATCGTGGCCCCCACCGAAGGCCCCACTGGCAGGGTTCGCATGCGGTTCCCCGCCCATTTCGGCACACCCCTCACACGTGTCGTGGCCCCATAAAGGGGGCACACCGAATGCCAGTGACATGGCTCGCATGCGATTCCCCGACACGTTCGGCACACATCTCACGCATTTCGTGGCCCTATAGGGGGCTCCGCCGACGGCGCCAGTGACAAGGTTCGCACGCGGTTCCCCGCTCATTTCGGCGCACCCCTCACACGTTCCATGGCCCCATAAAAGGGGCCCCATCGAAAGCCTCAAGGGTTCGCGCGCGGTTCCCAGACCTTTTTCGGCACAACCCTCCCTCACGCGCTTCGTGGCCCCATAAGGAGCTCCACCGAACACCACAATGGCAAGATTCGCGTGCGGTCCACCGCCCATGTCGGCGCACCCCTCACACGTTGCGTGGCACCGTAGCGACCTCCACTGAAGGCCCCAGAGGCAAGGCTCGCATGCGGTCTCATGCCCATGTCGGCACACCCCTCGCACGCTTCGCGGCCCCATCGGGAGCTCCACCGAAGGCCCCAGTGGCAGGGATCGCATGCGGTTCCCCGACCATTTCGGCACACCCCTCACACGTTGAATTCGTGGCACCATCGGGACCTCCACTGAAGACCCCAGTGGCAGGGTTCGCATGCGGTTCCCCGCCCATTTCGGCACACCCCTCACACGGTTCGTGGCCCCATCCACCGAAGGCCCCAATGGCAGGGATGGCACGCGGTTCCCCGCCCATTTCGGCACACCCATCGCACGTCTCGTGGCCCCATAGGGCGATCCACCGAAGGCCCCACTGGCAGTGTTCGCATGCTGTTCCCCGCCCATTTCGGCGCACCCCTCACACGTTTCATTACCCTATACGGAGGGGGGCTCCACCGAAGGCCCCAATGGCACGGTTCGCATGCGGTTCCCCGCCCATTTCGGCACACCCCTCACACGTTGCGTGGTCCCATACGGGGGCTCCACCGAAGGCGCCAGTGGCAGGGTTCGCATGCGGACCATTTCGGCACACCCCTCACACGTTTCGTAGCAACACGAGAACCTCATCCGACGGCCCCAGTGGCAGGATTCGCATGCGGTTCCCCGCTCATTTCGGCATACCTCTCAGACGTGTCGTGGCGCCACAGGGTCCTCCACCGAAGGCCCCAGTGGCAAGGCTCACATGCGGCTTCATGCCCATCTCGGCACATCCCTCACACATTTCGTGGCCCCATTAAGGGGCTACACCGAAGGCCCCAATGGCAGGGTTCGCGTGCGGTTCCCAGACCTTTTTCGGCACGCCCCTCACACGCTTCGTGGCCACATACGGGGGCCCGTCGAACGGTAAGCCCAGAATGCGGTATCCACAACTGCTTATGGTTGGGTCCTTCATCCAGGTATGTATTGTCACGGTTGCCCGTCATGGCACGAGCTCGTTCGCGCTCGTGGCATTGCTCTGTTTTTTCCTTGCGCGTGCGCAATTCGCACTCGCGGCATCATGCTGCACCCGTTTGCATCTCTCTCACAAGCTGTCGTGGAGAAACGCACGCCAGCTGGGCGCCGCTCACGCCCCGTCTACCTCCGCCCTGCAATCGTTTGCCAACCTCGCCAGTGACACTGGCAAGTTGCCCTGACAGTCGGTGCGCAATCGGGGAGGTCGACACCAGCAGTCACTGGTGCTGCAATAACTGCGAAACGGTGCGACGATGATGCAATGAGTTTGCAATGATTTTGCAATGATTTTTCGATGAGTTTGCAATGATTTTCGATGCGTCTGGCTGTTTGGCATCGCCTGGTGCGCCGAAGAAGCAGCCGATGATGCGAGGGCGGATCCGGTAGCTATGGCTCTCGAGCGTGCGCGAACCACGGCTGGAGCTGGCGCGGGCCCTTCCGCTCAGGCCTTGAGTTTATCCCGCTCATCCTCACTCTTCCAAGTCTCCTTATCCTCCCAATGGCCCTGATCGTTCTCCCTCTCCTCCTCCTCCTCCTCCTCATCCGTATCGCCCTTCCCCGTCTCATATGAAACCCCCTTGCTTCCGTCCTCCCCTCTGTCATCCTCGTCACCATCGAATCCTCATCCTTGCCCAGCCCTCATCCTTCTGCTGTTGCTGCTCATCATCACGCCTCCCCCATCTTCCCACTCCCCCTCCTCGCCCCCACCCCCTCCTCCTCAACATTCTCGCAAAGTACATGGCGAAACCAAATGGTATTGAGTTTGCAATGGCATATATCGCATTGTCCAAGCTCCGCTTCGTCGCCATCCTCCACATCCTCCGCGTCCTCCGCCTCGTCATCCGCTTCCCCCCCCTGCGCCCATCGAGAATCATCTTCTTCACCTTCGTCATCTGTATGCTTATCTTCGGCCCAATCTTCTGCTCCTACCCACCCCTGCCACTCCCGCCCATCCACGGCCCACTTCACTATCCATGCCCGCTTCCTACTCCTCGTCCTCATAACTCCTCGCCCGCAGCTCGCCCCCTCCCCGTGGCATCTCATTTCGAGCTCGAGGCGCGCACGGCCGCGACCGAGTTCGCCGTCGCCGAGGCCGCTGGACGCACATCCGAGGGTTCTCTCGCCATCGCCGTGCCCGCCAGAAAGATACTCACTTCCCCTCCTCCGACAATGCCCGATCGCACTTCTTATCCCCAACCTCCGCCCCATCATAGCTTACACACTCTGAACGCACGAGGAATTGCTGACGGGATGCGCAATAGGGCAAACACGCTCAATAAATGAGCCTACGTTGTCCTTCTCCTCCTCCTCCTCCTCCTCCTCCTCCTCCTGTCCTCCTCCTCCTCCTCCTCCGTTTCCTCCTCCTCCTCCTCCTCCTCCTCCTCCTCCTCCTCCTCCTCCTCCTCCCCCCCCTCCTCCTCCTCCTCCTCCTCCTCCTCCTCCTCCTCCCACTCCTCCTCCTTCCCCCCTCCTCCCTCCTCCTCCGTTTCCTCTTCCTCCTCCTCCCCCTCCTCGCGCCGCCCGTCCACTTCGACCCCATTCGCGTTTCCTCATTCTGCCACTCCTCTCCATCAGTCTCCTCATGCTGTCCCTCCTCCTCATCACCCTTCCCCCCCTTCTCCCCCCTCCTTCTCCTCCTCCTCCTCCGCCTCCTCCTCCTCGTCATCCTCCCCCTCCTCGAGCCCCCTCGTCTCCTCCCTCCTCCTCCTCTTCCTCTTCCTCCTCCTCCTCCTCCTCCTCCTCCTCCTCCTCCCTCCTCCTCCTGCTGCTGCTCCCCCCCATCCTCCTCCTCTCCTCCTCCTTCCCTCCTCCTCCTCCTCGTCTCCTCCTCCTCCTCCTCTTCCTCCTCCTCCTCCTCCTTCCCCCCTCCTCATCCACCTAACACTTCAGGTTAGCTATGTCGATCCCCTTCAAATCTGGAGACCACGTGGAGTCCTAGGTGGGCGCGGGGACATCGTGTATATATATATATATGTGTGTATATATACGTGTGTGTATATATATATATATATATCCAGCCCTCGCCCTTGGCCCGATGCATCTTCAGACCGACGCTCATGGAGTTCCAGATGATGATACCCCCCATGGGCTTAATCAGGGTTTGGTGGTACGGTGATCGTTTGTTTTGTACCCCGCGCGGCTATTCGGATTAATCGGGGGTGGGGGATGACAAACGCCTCCTCCTCGGCAGCCGTGTTCCTCCTATTCCTCCCGTCTCCTTTTTCCCTCCCTCCTCGAGCTTCCTCCTACCTCCTCCTCTACACTATCCCCCCCCCCCTCCCTCGCACGCGGGCCGTCCCGAGCGATGGGGGTGCGAGAGGGGCAGCGGTGTTTCCGAGGTAAACGCTTCAACCATGTAATCAACTAGCATGTGTTCCAAGAACAGTTAACTGCCCAGCCCCGCGCGTATAGATTCCATACTTGGTTTCTGGCAGTAGCTCTCGATGATCATGTTGGCTCCACGAATTTATTTGCAAATGAAACCGCGACGGCAACGCTCACCGCGCGCGCGCGAATGCACAGGCGCCCTCTTTCCTGGCATCTGGTATCACTTCGCACGCACGCGCACCCGCAATTCCTCACAGATATGCAACGATAGCGGGCGAAACTACTACTACACGTTTATGTGTCAAACTAGTTCAATACATACATGTACTGAATTTATGAACTAACTAACTTAATTTCTGTAACACCACATAGTTTACAGAATTTTTGTTAAATATACCTTACACGCGATTCGTAACATTTTTTATGTTCGTTTGCACTCCAGGGTTGGGGCCCTAAACGTTGCCAATCAGAGCCGCCCCCCCCCCCACCACCACCAGGAGACGCAACGATTTCGAAATGGTAAAAGTTACATCGCGTTGCTCTCCTCTAGCTGGGCCGCGGGGAAGGACCATGGAACGCCCGCGCGTCGTCAAATGGCCGCGCGCCGCCTGCCCCCGCCGTCGAATCATGCCGCGCGCGCCGCAGAGGCGCGACCAACGCGGCCCCGGAGCGAAGCCACCGCGCGGCCGCCATGGAACTCGCCACCGCGATGACGTTTCGTTCCGCGGTCGTTAAGCATAGCGCCCGTGCGAACATCGAAGCGCGCAGCCGTCGAAGATGAATCGGCGCGCGCGCGGCCGTCGGAGCGCCAGGTGCTTGCCTGGCAGCGCGGCCGATTGCTTGCGCAAGAGAGACACCTCCCAAGCTGATTCACGACGGATCGCGCCGGCGCGGGACCGACGGACCGCGAGACAGGGCCACTTTGGAGACCCCGCATGAAGGAGAAACGCTCGAGCGCGAGCGCTGGGGGGAATTGGCGGGGCGCCGGAGGCCGTTGGATCTCGTGCCCGCGCAAGTCGAGCAAACTCCGCCCTTTGAGGAGTGGCGCTCGCGGAGCCCACCGCGGGCGCGGGGTCTGCTGGCGCAGAGCGCACTCTGCCGAAACCGCGGCGAGGGCCCACCGCACCCAATCGGGGGCCATGGCGCGCAGCTGCGCTCGCAGCGGAGAAGAGGGGCCAGACGGTAAACGTCGGCTTCGAAGCCTCGGCGGCCGCGGGCGCGGCGGCGCAGTCGCGAGCTCGCCGCGCGGGGCAGCGCAGCCCGCCACGAGGGCATCCTATCCAAACGAGCGGGGTTCCCCGGGGCGGGCCCCTGGCCCCCTCCCCGACCCTCCCGGCGCCGTTCCGCAGCGCCCTCCCCCCCCCCGTTCGGCCACGGTGTGGGGTACTTTTTTGGGCCCCGAAATTGGCCGCTGGTTTGGCCTCCCTTCGGCGGAAGCAAACCTTTTTGACCGCGATTCTTCTCGCCATCAAATCAATGCGAACAAACATCCTGTTCCAAATCGTGGGCGGTCTCGCGGGGCCCCGCGGAGGGGCGCGGAATCGGGGTCGCCGATCACCGGCGCAATCGCGTCCGAAACCGCGGGCGAAATCGCGTCCGAAATCGCGGGCGAAATCGCGGCCGCAGAAAAGCGGGCCCGCCTGGTGCGCCGGCGCGCCCAGCAGGCGCGCCCGCGCAACGTCAGCGACGGCAAGGGGAAAAGAGGAGGGGCGGCAGCATCTGCTGGAGGGCCAGCAGCAGCAGCAGCGGGACGAGGAAAGAAGAGGAAGCAGCAGCAGGAGAGGAGTAGAGAAGGAGTCGCCAGAATTGGCCCGCAAGTTCGTCGCGCGCCTCGCAGCGCACTGGGCGTGATTCTCGGGGGAAGCTCGCCAGCCTAACGGGCCAGAAACACGCGAAGATCTCCAGCGACTGCCTCGCAGCATTTCTACCTCGCGCGCGCGGGGCGGCCCCTTGGGGCCACCGGGCGCAAAATGCCTTGGCCAGGTCGGGCCAGGCGTGGTTTTCCTCCTTGGCGCGGATTTCAGGCTCCCCAGAGCGGTCCAGAAGGGCCCCGTGAGGCGCCCGAGACGGCCCGAGAGGGCTCCGAGTTGCGATCGATCAGTCCGCGACACCCACGATGGCTTCCAGATGGCCCACGACGCGCACCCCCCGATGAGGCCACCGCGAGCCGAAACGATACCCGAAAACGAGGTTCTGAACTTGAAAGAAAAAAGGTAGCAGATAGACATGGCGGAAACAAGCCAAGGGCGACGCCATAACGGAAACATGGCGCTCAAATGACGCGCGGAGCCGAGGCTGCGCGCAAGCCGCGCCCCCAATGCCCAACGTCGGGGCGGGTCGGCGACACAGCAACTTCTTGACAAAGCGCAATCGAAAAACGTGGATATATAATATCTGCTGCCTCGGGCTCACAAAATCGCCCAGCCAATCCGCTTGGAGGGCGCAGTTTCATGATAAAGAGCGCCTTTCAGGGCCCCGGAGGCTCCTTTTCCTGCGGACCCCGCCGCCCCCCTCACCCACCCCGCCC
The DNA here is from genome assembly GCA_963575745.1 of Prorocentrum cordatum. NCBI lineage: Eukaryota > Dinophyceae > Prorocentrales > Prorocentraceae > Prorocentrum > Prorocentrum cordatum. The sequence goes on from CAUYUJ010018738.1 coordinate 309,102, forward strand.
AATTGCGCGGCGCCCGAGGTGAGAAGACACCCGTGGGTCCAGAGGGCCAGGGCGCTCCCCCGAAGGCGGGGTTGCCCTCCGGGCCTCCCAGGGAGGCCCGCGCTCCCCGCCCGCCCGCCCCCCCGGGTTCGTCGCGCGCCCCGCCCGCGGACTCCGCGCTGCAGCCGGCCGCGGGGGCGCCCGGAGGACAGCCCGCAAGAAGCCCCTCCCCCCACAGGAGACCCAACCCTGAGACCACAGGTCGGCCATGGACGTTTGGCATGGGAACGTCGCGCTGGAAGATTGCCAGGATCACAGCCTTGACAGGCGTGAACCAACACTGCCGCCCCCCTGAGAGCGGGCGAAAAGGCCGCGCGAGGTGATGTCGAAGTATGCCCGACGACTCTTCGGAATGGGAAACGGCTTGCACGGCGCTAAGTCCCTGTGGCCTGAAAGTGACCGAAGTGGCCGCACGAAGCACGACGCAATATTCCTGACGACACGCGATAGAACATAGTGCGCGAAGGGCGGGCCCGACCGCCAACGATATGCATTCGTCGTCACGGGGGGGCCTCAAAAGCCTACCGGCGACGTTGCCCAACGACATACAATCAGATTTCAGCAGGGCAGCCGCGCCCGGGATGGAAGCGCCACCTTTGCGCGCGCTGCAAAACCTCATATCCTCTCCAAGAGAACGCGCCGTCGCGAAGCGCGCAAAACTATCCCAGGCAGGAAGGGGGCGCGGAGGAAGAGGAGGAAGGGTGCAACAGGCACTCCCTCAGCGATCCTCGCTCTCCGCGCCTCGCGCTCCAGGCTCGACAACTTCCGCTTGGCCGCCAGCGCGGCTCCGAGCAGTCGCCGTCGAACGAGCGAAGCACCACGTTCGACTGCGGCGTCTCGCCCTGTGACTCGGGGGCCCTGCGCCTCGCTGCAGCCACTTCTGCCAACATGTCTACCACTTCGCTGCCATGCACCAGCCAGTTTGCAGCGCCGCGCGCCGGGTGCTCCCGGGGGGGAACATGCGAAGGCACTCGATGCGCCAGCACGTCAGTTGGCGAGCGCGACTGGATAGACATAAGACCGCTGATGCACCTCCACAGGTCAGCGCTCTGACCGGTGGGTTTCGAATACAAAGCCTGCCACCATCCTCTACAGACCTCGTCGTTATCCGTGACAGATGCTAGCACACCTAGCGAAACCCCAATAACTGTGGCAAGACGTTGAAGCTCACCTCGCGGCACCGTCTGCTGCAACCGCGAGCCCCGCAGCGGCCCCTACCAAAACGGTTTAATCTGCACTGGAGACAAACTCTGCAACGCAGCGATCCAAAGGTTGACGCGGCGCAACCGTATGTCACGCGAGTCAGTCCCACCAGATGCATCTCCAAATCATAGCAAGGGTGCTGCACGCGTGTCGATACCCAAGCTGCTTGCAGTGAGCGGTCTAGCCATGTTGCCGACCTCGCACAACGGCTCAGAGACTGGCTCGGGTACTCATGTCCAAGCGGCTGGGACGATGCCTCTTGACCAGCAGCACGTGAAACTATCCTTCTCAACTCCTGCGCGCGCCACGAGGTGCTCGGAATCGGTGAAAGCACGGCCTCTATCGTTGCGCGGACACTCCCACGTACGATGATATGCCGTCTCCAACGGCTCTTGGCAGCGGTCGCATACTTCTGATACACAACAAAACAACTTCGCTTGAAACATCTGTCCGTTGGGTCACGACCCACCAACAGCAACATAAATCATGAGTTAGAGCCGCTGCCGTCCTCTGTGAACCTGAGATACACTCGCCAAGAACTGACGGTAACTTGAAATATCCACTCCGTCGGCCATGCCCGCCCCAACGAAAAAACGACGCTGCTTCTCGCCACTGCCTTGCTGCGAGCGACTCACACACCCCCGAAGAGGCGCCGCCTGGTCATCACCTACGATCCCCGCTGCTGAGAAGCGCCAAGCACGACGATCGCGAGAGCAATCGTTCGTGGCGTCCCACTCAGCAGCCGAGAAAAGAGGCCACCCCGCTTGAGGCAAATACGCGATGGTGGCCGAGATCGGCCCTCGAATGTGTCTGGACCTCAAAGCCTCGGGCATCCCTGCAAGGAAATGATCCGCACTGCCCCGTACACGCTGGATGCCCGCATGCAGCCTAGACCCCGCCCTCGACAATTGAAACCAGCGCGCGATACACTGCCCTGGTAAGACCAGACCAAGATCGGACCCCGGCGACCGCAAAGCCAACGACGTCGTCGTACACCGACCCCGACGCTCGGAGCTCGCCGCTGCTGCCGGACGCCGCCCCTGCTCGACCATGGCCGCCCCGAAGCAGCCGTGGGCCTGGCGAACGTGCACCGCCGCCGCCTGAGGTCCAGCACGTTTGACGTGGCGGCCCGCATCCTGGCCACGCCCAACTGAGCCACCTGCACGCAACCATGAATGTGGATGCCCCTGCGCTTCATCAGCTGCGCAACTTGCTGAGTATCCGCATGATGGGAGCAAGTGACAACTGACGTGGGTGACACAATCAACCCTTCCACGTCCAGATACTCGGACACACTAGCAACGCATTCAACCAACATCGCACGCACCTGGCTACGCGATCCAACAGTACGCATTGATAAATCATCTATCCACAGCCTCACCAATAACGACGGGCATGCAGTGCACAGCCGATGAAGAACCGAGTAGCTCATGCAGCGCGCCAATATCGCCCCACCCCTCAAGCCCTGAAACACTGAACGCGTGGGCTGGAAAGGCAAATGTGTAGATGAGACTTGCGCAACCAATTACAAACTCAGACAAACCGGTGGCCCGAAAACCAAGATCGTCGGAGGGAAGCGCAGACGTAGAGCGCCGCGCTCACATGAGGCCACTCCGTGCTCTCGTAAAACGCACGCACATCCACCAGTCCATGTCCGCGAGGAACATTGAGTCGAACACGTAACTCTTCCTCGAGCGCCCGAATCTACGCCTTCCGAAGAGGGCTGTCGTTGGCCACCGCAGCGACCCACATCGGCTAATCCTCGAACGCCCGCCCATTGCCGCACCTAAACCTCCCGAGCCATTCTCCAGAGCCTGCAACACATGGCGATCAAGCCGATGGCCCAATCGACAACGTACACATATATACACACATAAGCACCTACACATACATACATACATACATACATACATACATACATACAGACAGACAGACAGACATACATACATACAGACATACGAGAGAGCGTGATCCACCGCCGCTTTACTGTGGAAAATTGCCAACCTTTTCCTCCGGAGCCCGGGGGTCGCCCCCCCCCCCCCCCCCCTCCCGAAAATCCCCCCCCCCCTGCTGGAACCCCCCCCTCTCCCCCGGCAACCCCCCTCCCCTAACCCCTCCCCCCCCCCCCCCCCCCCCTCCCGCTCGGAAGCCGGGGGGGGTCACTACCGGTTCGAACCCCTCCCCCCCCCCCACCCTCCGGATCCGGAAAACTGGAGGGGGTCCACTACCGGTTCGAACCCCCCCCCCCCCCCCTACTCACCGCCAGCAAACGACTCCCGGTCCCCACCACCGTCCGCATCACATCCCCCACTGGTGTTCCCAGCACCACTGTCCTCACCACCACTGTCCCCACTGGTTCCACCACCGCCCCTACTGTCCCCACCAGTGCCCCACCACTGTCGCACTGTCCCCGCTGTCCCCAGAACTGTTCCCACCACGGTTCCACTCTCCCCACTGTCTCCACGGCCCCAACCACTGCCCGACTATCCCCACTGTCCCCACTGTCCCACTGACTCCTCCGCTGTCCCACTGAGCTGTCCCACTGTTCCCACCACTGTCCCCACTGTCCCCACCACTGTCCCCACTGTACCTCTGTCCCATTGTCCCACCGCCGTCCTCGCCACCGCCTTCACCACTGTCCCCACCACCATTGTACCCTCCACTGTCCCACTGTTTCCACTTCATTCCCATTGTCCCCACACCACTGTCCCCACCACCACCGTCACCACCACTGTCCACTGTCCCCCCCTGTTCCCACCATTGTCCCCACCACTGTCCCCACCACTACCGTCCCCACCACTGTCCCACTGTCCCACTGTCCCCACCACTGTCCCGCTATCCCCTCACCACTGTCCCCACCAACACCGTCCCCACCACTGTCCGCACCCCCACTCGGTTTTCGAGGGGGGGGGGGGTTCGAACCGGTAGTGACCCCCCCGGTTTTCGAGGGGGGGGGGGGGGGGTTCGAACCGGTAGTGACCCCCCCCCCTTTTCATGATGAACTGGGGGGGGGGGGGGGGTTCGAACCAGTAGTGACCCCCCCCGGTTTTCCGGAGGGGGGGGGGGGGAGGGGTTCGAACCGGTAGTGACCCCCCCGGTTTTCCGCCAGCAGCGGTAGAACACGCTCTTTCATACATACATACATACATACATACATACATACATACATACATACATACAGACAGACAGACAGACAGACAGACAGACAGACATACATACATACATACATACAGACAGACAGACAGACAGACAGACAGACATACACACATGCATACATGCATGCATGCATGCATGAATGCACGCATACATACACATACGCATACATACATGTACATGCATACACACATACATAACTGCATATGTGCATGTGTACACACATACATTCATCCATCCATCCACCCATCCATCCATATATACATGCACACATACATACATACACACATACACATACATGCATACATGCATACATGCATACATACATACATACATACATACATACATACATGCATGCATGCATACATACATACAGACATACATACAGACAGACAGACATGCATACAGGCATGCATACATACATGCATGCATGCATACATACACAGTTTCAACTGTAGACACACATGCACGCATGCATGCATACATACATCCATGCATGCATATCTGCATATGTTAGATACGTACATGCATACATGGCGACAGACCAAACGCATGAAATGTGACCGCGCCGAGGTGCGGCAGGGAGAGCGCAGGCCGCGGGGCCCAAAAAAGTGCCGCCCACCTCTCGTACTTGGCGAGGCGGCACTGGTCGCTGGTGCACCACCTGTGGAACAGGATCGACAGCTTCTCCTCCCCGAAGTCCAAGATCTGCAGCCTGTCGCGACTCCCGGCCGGCAGGACTGCCCACCGGGGGGGCCCTCGACGAGGAACCACACGCGAGCCCCGCCCCTGCCGAGGGAGACCGTTCGGGGAGGACCAGCTCAGGGGGTGAGCCATCGAGCGGCACTCGGCGATACACTGCCGACAGATCGGCGGCAGGTCTTCGATGGCGAAGCCGCATGTTCCTGGGCGGTGTGGGCCATCGGGCCCCCATCGACGATCCATGGGCGAGTGGGGGTCGATGCGTTGCCCCCCGAGTCTGTCCACTCCTCACGTTGCCACCTGAAGGTCAGATCTCTGACACCCCGCCGAGGGCTCGGAATACGAAGGATGCCTGCAGCCAGGTGAAACCACAGCATCCGCTGAAGCCCGAATGGTTTTTGTAGACCACTCCGCCAGGGCACGTGAACGGGCCCCTAAGAGGCCGAGTACAGCAGAGACACCAGGACCACCGCCTTCGCACAGAGCCCCTTCGATTCGCGGTGAATCCCCCGAGGAGGTCAAGGAAATCCTCCCACTCCACCAAGCTCCGCAAAGATCGAAAGTCGAGCTTGGAACAGCGATGCTTCTGGACGATGTTGGATCCTTTGGTCGGGCACACGCCGACATGGATCAGCCAGGGATCGCGCGTGGGCGCCAGATCCACGGGTAGGATCGGGGGACATATCCCCGACACGCGGGGCTGGTGAGAGGAAACGGGACCCGTCGCTAATCCACGCGCCTTGTAGCCAACCCGAATCACAAGGACGCACGATGAGGACGCATGGGCCTCGGAAGGCCATGTCGACACTCCGCGAGCGGGGCACGGCCAGCGAGAGCGGCAAAGGATGGGCCCAAGGGGAAGGATGCAAGGGTACCCTTGGAAAACCCCGTTCGTCATTGATATGCAAGGAGGAGGAGGAGGAGGAGGAGGAGGAGGAGGAGGAGGGGGAGGAGGAGGAGGAGGAGGAGGAGGAGGAGGAGGAGGAGGAGGAGGAGGAGGGGGAGAGGAGGAGAAGCGGGGGAGGAGGAGAAGGAGGAGGAGGAGGAGAAGGAGGAGGGGAGGAAAAGGAGGAGAGAGGATGAGGAAGAGAGGGAGGAGGAGGAGGAGTAGGAGAAGGAGGGGGAGGAGGAGGGGGAGGAGGAGGAAACAGAGAGGAGGAGGAGGAGGAGGAGGAGGAGAAGGAGGGGGAGGGGAAGGAGGGAACAGAGGAGGAGGAGGAGGAGGAGGAGGAGGAGGAGGAGGAGGAGCAGGAGGAAGATGGGGAGGGGAAGGAGGAAACAGATGAGAAGCAGGAGGAGGAGCAGCAGGAGGAGCAGGAGGAGGATGGGGAGGGGAGGAGGAAACAGGAGGAGGAGGAGGAGGAGGGAAACAGAGGAGGAGGAGGAGGAGGAGGAGGGGGAGGGGGAAACAGAGGAGGAAGAGGAGGAGGAGGAGGAGGAGGAGAAGCAGGAGGAGGATGGGGAGGGGATTGAGGAAACAGAGGAGGAGGAGGAAGAGGAGATGGAGGAGGAGGAGCAGGAGGAGCAGGAGGAGCAGGAGGAGGATGGGGAGGGGGAGGAGGAAACAGGAGGAGGAGGAGGAGGAAACAGAGGAGGAGGAGGAGGAGGAGGAGGAGGAGAAGGAGGAGGAGGAGGAGGAAACAGAGGAGGAGGGAGAATCCGTGTTTTCCTCTCTCTCGATCTGGGGGGATCGGAGCTCGAAGTGCTTCACGCTCCGAGGGCGCTCCCGCCGTCCGCGGCCCCCCAAACCCTCCTCCCTCCCGGCCTTTCCCTGCCACCCTGGTGCCCCGCCCGCACCTCGGCAGGCCCTGCCGCAGCCAAGCCACGCCCGCAGAGCTTGGATCCCAGGCGCCGCCGACCGAAAATCGGCGGTGGGCAAACCTCCCTTTAGCTGGCCATCGCTCGGACGTCCATTCCCTGTGTTTTTTTCAGCTTCGTGCGTGTTTTTTTCGCCAAATGTGCAAGGATGCTCCTCGATGGTCCTCGCCGAGAAAAAATGCACACGTCCGAGCGACGCCAAGTTAGTAAACCTCCCCTTAGTGAAAACGGCCTGGGACCGAAACCGACGGACTTGGACCCGCAAAAACGATGGCCGCGACGCCCTCTCGCGAACCGAACACGGCTCATTCCTTAATCAACGTGTCAGGGGAGGAGGTCTGTCCACCTCCGGGAAAAGAGCTCGTGGGCTGGAGGCGGCCCGGGGGGATCTGCACTGGTCTGGGCCCCAGGCAATCGGTCAGGAGAGGGGGGGAGGGGGAGGGGGGGGGGGGGGGGGGCAAATCCGTTCGGAATGGGTCCCCGGACCCCTCCCGGGGTCCCTCTGGTGCAGTTTTTCACCCTAAATCCGGATCTGTTCCTGGCGGTCCTGGGGCCCGAAAGCCGCCCCAGGAGGCCGCACACTGCAGCGACAGCAGAAAGACAAAACCTCGAGCCCAGAGCCTCGAACCTCGCCCCCCCCAAAAAAAACCTCGAGCCCAGGGCCTCGAGCCTCGCCCCACCCCCTCCCTGCTCGCGGGAGCCAGTGCTCGCCCCCTCCCCTGCTCCCCAAGGCTGGCTGCCCACCCCAGGGCCTCCTTCGTGGACGGCCCCTCTTGGAGGCCGGGGGGCGGCCTCGCCGGGGCCGAGGAGAAGCGCGCGGAAGGCTGGGCGTGTTGCTCGGCAGCGCCCGGGGTCGGAGGGGCCTTCGGAGGCATCCCAGGGGGGGTCCGAGTGCGGGCAGCAGCGTTCCACCGCTCGCAAGGCAACTGCTCGCAGATGGCCTGGATCCGCCGCGGGCAGTGTACGACACCTCACGTCGAGGCGAACCCGCGTTGTCCAGACGCTTGCGAGGGGGCACTTGGCGAGTGGTGGAATAGACCAGGATGGGGTCGGACGATGGCGCTGCATCGCAGATGCATCGGCGATACATCGGCGATGAATCCCGCGCGGAGCAAACCAGGCTACACATCGAGGCGCATCGCCGACGCATCGCTGGCGACGTGGGCGTGGATAACATACACCGGACTCACTTCTATAGCGCTCACTTCTATAGTGCTCACTTTGAAATTGTGGTCCGGAAGGGGCCGCACATGCAGGCACATGCCGCACAGTCGCATGCACATGCCCATGCAAATATACAAAAGCCTCAACAGCATTGCCGCACATGCGCGCACATGCCACACCGTCCGACGCACAGTCGAATGCACGGTCAAGCAAAACTCTGAAAGCATAGACGCACATGCCCGCACATGCCGCAGAGATGTCGCAGGCGATAGTGGCCTGACCACCTGAGCTCGGGGCATTTCGCAACCCAGAGTTCCGAGGATGTCTCAGGCAAGCGTGGCCGGATCACCATGGGGCAGGGCATCTTGGAAACCAGAGTGGCGAGGATGTCGCTGGTCAAGGTGACCAGACGACCATGGGGCAGGACACCTCCGAGGTCTGAGTTGTGAGGATGTCTCAAGCGAAAGTGGCCTGACCACCATGGGGCAGGAGATCTCTGAGGTCAGAGTTGCGAGGATGTCTCTGGGGAGAGTGGTCTGACCACCTCAGCCCAGGGCATCTCGGAGCCCAGAGTTGCGAGGATGTCTCAGGCAGGACTGGCCTGACCACCTGCTCAGGGCATCTCAGAACCCAGAGTTGCGAGGGTCTCAGGCGAAAAAGGCCGAGACACTATGGAGCAGGGCATCATTGAGGTCAGAGTTGCGAGGATGTCTCAGGCAAAAGTGGCCTGAACAGCTCAACTCAGGGCATCTCGGGCGAGGATGTCTAAAGCGAAAGTGGTCTAACCACCTCAACTCAGGGCGTCTCGGAACCCAGAGTTCCGAGGATGTCTCAGGCGAAAGGGGCCGAGACACTATCGAGCAGGGCATCATTGAGATCAGGGTTGCGAGGATGTCTCAGGCGACAGTGGCTGACCACCTCAGCTCGGGGCATATCGGAATCGAGACTTGCGAGGATGTCTCAGGCGACCGTGGCCTGACCAGCATGGGGCAGGAGATCTCTGAGGTCAGAGTTGCGAGGATGTCTCATGCGAAAGTGGTCTAACCACCTCAGCTCAGGGCGTCTCGAAACCCAGAGTCCCGAGGATGTCTCAAGCGAAAGTGGCCGGGCCACCATGGGGCAGGAGATCTCTGAGGTCAGAGTTGCGAGGATGTCTCTGGGGAGAGTGGTCTGACCACCTCAGCCCAGAGCATCTCGGAGCCCAGAGTTGCGAGGATGTCTCAGGCAGGACTGGCCTGACCACCTGCTCAGGGCATCTCAGAACCCAGAGTTGCGAGGGTCTCAAGCGAAAAAGGCCGAGACACTGCTCCATAGGAGGAGGAGCAGGAGGAGGATGATGATGAGGAGGAAGAGGAGGAGGAGGAGGAGGAGGAGGTCGAGGAGGAGCAGGAGGGGAAGGAAGAGGAGGAGGAGGAGCAGGAGGAGGATGATGGAGGAGGAGGAGGAGGAAAACGGGGGGGGGAGGGGCAGGGGCAGGAGGAAAACGGGGGGACGGAGGAGGAGGAGGGGAGGAGGACGGAGGGGGGGAGGAGGAGGGGGGGGAGGAGGAGGGGGGGGGAGGGGGAGGTGGGCGCGGAAGATCCGGAGGAGGAGGAGGAGGAGGAGGAGGAGGAGGAGGAAGGGCAGGAGGAAGAGGAGCGGGCGGAAAGGGAAGGAGGACAAGGAGGAGGAGGAGGATGAGGTGGAGGACCAGGAGGAAGAGGAGGGGGGAGGAGGAGCGGTCAGAGTTGCGAGGATGTCTCAGGCAAAAGTGGCCTGAACAGCTCAACTCAGGGCATCGCGGGCGAGGATGTCTAAAGCGAAAGTGGTCTAACCACCTCAACTCAGGGCGTCTCGGAACCCAGAGTTCCGAGGATGTCTCAGGCGAAAGGGGCCGAGACACTATCGAGCAAGGCATCATTGAGATCAGGGTTGCGAGGATGTCTCAGGCGACAGTGGCTGACCACCTCAGCTCGGGGCATATCGGAATCGAGACTTGTGAGGATGTCTCAGGCGACCGTGGCCTGACCAGCATGGAGCAGGAGATCTCTGAGGTCAGAGTTGCGAGGATGTCTCATGCGAAAGTGGTCTAACCACCTCAGCTCAGGGCGTCTCGAAACCCAGAGTCCCGAGGATGTCTCAAGCGAAAGTGGCCGGGCCACCATGGGGCAGGGCATCTCCGAGACCAGAGTTGCGAGGATGTCTCAGGCGAAGGTGGCCAGATCACTTCATGTCAAAGCACGTCGGCCTCCAAATTGCCGACGACGTCTCACGCGGAACTGGCCGGACGCGAACGCGCCGGCGTCCGGAGACGAACGCCGGCCCCGGCATTCTTGCACGTCCCGCACATGCACTGCACAGGTACGCACAGTATTCGCACAGGCCGAGCTCGCCGGTGGCCGAGCCAGGCCAGCGATTCCGAGATTCCCTGAGCTCGGGCCGTCAAGCCACTTTCGCCTGAGACAGCCTCGCAACTCTCACCTCCTCCTCCTCCTCCTCCTCCTCCTCCTCCTCCTCCTCCTTCTCCTCTGGCCGAGCCGAACAGGCAGGCTGGCCAGTGGCCGGGGACGCCCGCCTCCTCCGTCCCCCCCTCCTCCCCCTCCCCTCCACCTCCCCCCCCATCCCTGCTTCTCCGGCCGAGCTGAGAAGGCGCGCGGGAGAGTATTTTATTAGGCGGGCGCGCCACCGCCAGCTCACGAACCAGGCGAATAACCGCCCCCGCCAGCAGCGGGCGAGTCTAAACGCACAACAAACTCTTTCAGGAAACCCTGGCACGCCCCAGGTTAGCTCTGCGAAGGCCAGGAGGCATTGGAGGCACAGGGGTCCCAGACAGCTCCTAGGGCATGAGCGTGCATGTGCATTGGGATGTGCACGCATGTGCGCCTGCACGCTTCACCGCATGTGCGTGCATGTGCGGGCCCGCGCGGCCTCCCGAAGAGAGGTTGCACAGGCATGTGCGTGCATGTGCCGATGACAGATCTGCGATTCTCGAACACCTCCCGCATGTGCAGGCATGTGCGCGCATGTGCGTCGGACTGTGCGTGCATGTGCGTATGATGGATACATCAAAACACAGCGCACATGCCCCCGCACATGCCCGGGCACGACGTGCACAGTAGGAAGTCCATCCAAGAAGGACCGCACAGGCCTGGCACATGACTGGCACATGCCGCGCACATGCGCGCACATGACAGCGCAAAAACGGCCGCACATACACCCACCCAGGGGTATAGATGTGAGTGCGGTGTAGGGTCCACATCGAGCCGCTTCGCCGAGGCACCTCGGCGAGGTGGGGCGATCCCCCGACCCCCACCTGCTGAGACCCCCTTTCGGACGCTCCTCCTCCACAGCCACGGGGAGCAGGAGGAGGAGGAGGAGGAGGAGGAGGAGGAGGAGGAGGAGGAGGAGGAGGAGGAGAGGGGAGGGGGGGGAGGGGAGGGGGAGGGGAGGGGAGGGGAGGGAGGGAGGGGAGGGGAGGGAGGGAGGAGGACGAGGAGGAGGAGGAGGAGGAGGAGGAGGAGGAGGAGGAGGAGGAGGAGGAGGAGGAGTAGGAGGGGGGGGAGGAAACAGAGGAGGGAGACGAGGAGGAGGAGGAGGAGGAGGAGGAGGAGGAGCAGGAGGAGCAGGAGGACCTCCACATCCTCTCCTCTCCACCGTCTTATTTGTGGTAGCGGTGGTGGTGGAGCATCGGCCCATCATGCCTCCACCCTACGGGCGGTGCAGAGCGCGACTTGGAGCTGGCCTTGGCGGCGTGAGCGGTTTCTGAAGACATCCTGCGACAGCCGTGTCCTCTTTCCTGCTCACGCACCGTCTAGTGCAAGGCACGTTCGCTCGCTCGCTCGCTCGATGCGCACTCTGCGAAGGATGCCCAACAGGTTCACAGCACAGGGAGACGAAGCCAGGACAGAAATGACATCGGACAGGGGTAACTCGGGGAACTCTCGGGAACCTCTGAGATCTGGCGGTTCTGGAGGATGCATTGGGCGCCGAGGCCTTCTCAGAGCGTTCTGGAACGTTCTGAAAGCGTTCCCGAACACTCTGGAATGATTCATGCCTGTCCTAGCCCGGCCCGGAAATATTCTCTGGCGCAGACCCAATCAACGGGGCTCGCAAAGAGCCCTGGAGCGCCGGGCCGGCTGATCGTCCAGGATCTGCTATGGTCTTGATTGTTTGGTCTTGATTTTGATTGGTTCAACGGCTGGAGGAGGAGAAGACGGGCGGAAAACGCAGGAGGAGGAGGAGACAGGAGGAGGAGGAGAAGGAGGAGGGGGAGGAAAAGGAGGAGGAGGAGGAGGAGGACGGGGAGGGGGAGGAGGAGGAGGGCTGAACACAAATACGCCCAGATCTCTCCCAGGGTGCGCTGTGGCCAGGAGCTCAGAGCCGATCCAGCTGTGGCGACGCAGAGGCCCCAGAAGACAGGGGAACGCCCCAGGGCACTGAATTCCCGATCCACATCTTTTCCGAATTTCCCAATTCCACATTCTGCTAACGTTTCATACATGTTGTCTGGCTGGTAGTCGAGTTGTACACCCATGCCCTGCACATTGCCGAGCAGCCGACAGGCATGCTCGCGTGGTTCGCTCGCTCGCCCCAGGGCACTGATACTGGAACCTCGATCCTTGACCTTGGCCCCTGAGGATGCAGGCGTAAGGAAACCATGTGACGCACAGAGACACACTAATACTATGTACGCTCCTTGGAGGCGCGCGTCCGACCCGAACAGATAGTACGACCATCTTCTAGCATATCGTTTCCCGAGCGGTGTGTCCAAGGAGAGCCCGCCACGACGCATACACTTTAAGATTTCTCGCGTAGTATGAGTATGATGGGGCGTCGCCGAACCCAGGTTGAGCTCGAGGGGGGGCTCATGCAAGACTGATCCTATGCAAGACTGACCTTCGGTGCACGGCGTCAACGGGGCGCCAGGGGTGGAGGGAGGGTGGGCAAGCCCAAGCGCGCAAGCCGCTGCTGAGCATCGCATTCAGCGATCGGGGGACCCCGACCCCATCGGGCCCGCACAGGAGGTTACTCCAAAGATGGGCCACTCTCAGCTGCGCGCAACCGAGGGAATCCCAAGGCTGGGAATGCGAGTTAGACGCTCGAACTGGGGATCTTTGCTTCAGCCGTTCGATCCACTCACACGTCGATGCTGCGTCGACCCTCTGTCGACCCAGGTCGAACTTTAGTGGAGCTACTGCCGAAGTACGATCGAACTAGAGTCGAGATACAGCCGTCGCGCTGCGATGAGGAACGCCAAACAAGGAGCGAGGCTGGTGGTTGGCTCTCAACGCGCCTTGGTGAACGAGGAGCGCCCGAGGAACAACCATGGAAAGAGCAGTAAGAGGCAGGGAGCCCTCTCCGAACCCGAAGTGCTCCCCATTTCAGCCCCTCGACTGTAGCGTCGAACCAGGGAGGTCGATCACATCCTCCAGGCGGGCCCTGGGGAGGTCCCCCAGAACTTTGCGGCGAGCCCCGAAGGGGGGAGGTGAGAGGGGGCAGGCCTGCTCAGAAGGCGGCGGGGCTTCTCTCGGGATGGACAGACCCCCCTTTAGTAAAACGTGGTTTGTGAAAACGACCTGAGGCCCAAACCTGGAGGGCGCAAGACTGGAAAATAACCGCCACGGCGCCATCTCGAGAACCGAAAACGGACAAGGTAGCGAGGGGGGGTCCCGGGGGGGGGGGGGGAGCGGGTCAAATACGACGCCTCCCCGGGCGCACTTTCCTCGAGCGGGCACACACGGGATGCACTTCCTCCTCCTCCTCCTCCTCCCCCTCCTCCTACTCCTCCTCGTCGTCCTCCTCCTCCGCGCCAGCCAAGCCGTCCCATCGTCGTCGTCGTCGTCGTCGTCGTCGCCATTCAGGGTCGGCGGCACCGGCCGTAAGGCCTTCGCAATAACCGCCACGGCGCCATCTCGAGAACCGAAAACGGACAATTCACTAATCGACGTGTCACTGTTGGGGGTTCTGTCCACCCCCGACCCCTTTTGGTGTCCGTTTCATGGGACCCTGCGCGGCCCCCAACGCTGTCCGATGCGGGCCTGACCCGGATCTAATTTTTGGACTGGATGTGGGACCGGATTCGGACCGGGCTCGCCGCTTCACCAGGGAGAGACGAGAAGAGCGATGAGGGGAGGGGAGAAGGGGAAGGGGGAACAGGAAGACCGAGCGATGAGGGGAAGGGGGAAGGAGACGAGAAGAGAGGAGGGAAGGGGGAACAGGAAGGGAGGGAGACGAGAAGAGCGATGAGGGGAAAGCGGGGACAGGAAGGGCGAGAAGGAGCAGATGGACAGCACCATGCTGTCCGACGTCAGAAACAACGGATGTCTAAGTCGCCGCTTGGGACTCCCACGAATTACCAGCCTGGAACATATCCCTATCCCTATGCTGGGCATCTCCTCATCACGATGCCAACTTAGGGATTCCCTTATTGTTTGAGGGCGCATCCCTAAGATTGTCGTCGCCTTTGGGCGTGTCAATCTTGGGGATAGGGATAAGTTCGAGGCTGGCGAGCGAACGGACGTCGACTCCCCTGAGCTCGCCGCCGAGCTAACGAGAATCTAATCGCGAGGCCCCCCCCCCCCGGTGCCAGGCGCGCGGCCTCACGCCTGGCTCGCGCCCCCAGGTGTCCCGCATCGCCTCCACGCGCGCGACGTGCTCCTGCGCGCACGGGGCACGGCCGGGAGGGAGGCACGGGGACCTATCCCGTATCCCATCCCTACGAAAACCACACGCCAAAAAGCGATGACAATATTAGGGATGCGCCCTCAAAAAATAAGGGAATCCCTAAGAGTGACATCGTGATGAGGAGGTGCCCAGCATAGGGATAGGGATATGTTTCAGGCTGGTGAGATCAGGAGCCCGCTGTCGAGGTCCAGGAAGATGGCCGAGCTCTCGATGACGGGGGGAGATGACGAACGAGCGACACACACCCATACCCATAGGGGGGTCGTTGAGAGAAGGCCTGGCTATGGGTATGGGTGCGGGTTGTCGGACCCTTGGGAACGCTCCCGTTCGAGCGGGGACCCCCATCCGACAACACGCACCCATAGCCCTCTCCGACCCCCCTATGGGTATGGGTGTGTGTTGCTGGTTAGTCAGGAGAGGTGGGAGGTGCCACTGCTGCTCGCCGGGCTCGGAGCGATTCGGCCCGCGGACGCCCACACGCCCCGAATGGGATCCAAGGCTGGCCGTGGTTTGCTTTGTCGGGGCGTCTGTCAGTGACAGACGCTTTCACAGACAATAGACGAATACATTTACGGTTCGGGACAATTGCCCAGGAATGGCCCTGCGCCCCCCCCCCTGGTCCCATCACGATTCGCACTGGCGCCGTTGAGGAGTCAGACATTCCCGATCATTCCCAGACGGCGCCGGCGCGAATCGTGACGTGGCCGTCCACCTGCCCCCCTCCCCCCCTGGCCACGCCCGCCATGGCAGGGGATCAGAAAAAAACTGCTTGCGGTCAACATCGAATACCGATCTCAGACGATACGATGCTGCAGGTATTGTTTTTCCCCCGACTTTCGGTCTTCGGGTCTCGCCCTTTCGCTCCACGACCATCAGCAAAAATGATTCGTAACGAAATTTGGCGCCAGGGAAGGGGTCCGGGCCTCTGGAACCGCGCGCTGAAAAATCAGCTCGTCGGACGTCTGGGATTCGGGAAATTGGCCCGAATCGGAAAAAACAACGAATCAAGCCGCATCGGCTCGGGGTCGGAATCGCATCGGATCGACCGCGCCAAGATGCACAACGACGCTGGGCCAGCATCGAGCCGCATCGGATCTTCGGAACATCATAATCGATTCCGATTGAGCTGCCGGACATCGACATCGAATCGGATCGATTAAAATGAAGTGAACCCCTGGGAAGGACGAGAGGCTCGCCCGCTCCTGCTCAATCGGCTCGAGGTCAAGGGAGGGGAGGAAGCTGTACCGTAGAAATCGAGCCGAACCAAATCGGAGGAGTCGACACGAGCCCATGGCCGAGGTCGAAGTCTGCCACCCGACGACCGAGCGAAGCCATGACGCGCCGAGGGCCGAGGAGGAGGAGGATAAAGGAGGAGGAGGAGGAGAAAGGAGGAGGAGGAGAAAGGAGGAGGAGAAAGCAGGAGGAGGAGGAAGGAGCAGGAGGAGGAGGAGGAGGAGGAGAAAGGAGGAGGAGGAGGAGGAGGAGTAGGGAGGAGGAGGAGGAGGGTAGGAGGAGAAAGGAGGAGGAGGAGGAGGAGGAGGAGGAGGAGAAAGGAGGAGGAGGAGGAGGAGGAGGAGAAAGGAGGAGGAGGACGACAACGACGACGAGGAGAGGAGACAACCTCCGACAAAAAGAGCTCCGAGCAAAAGGCCCGAGCCCCGAAGGGCCGCCGCGGCCCGCCCCCCGCGCAGGCCGCACCACGCGGCTCCCCGTGGTCGAAGAGTGCGCGGTCGACCAGGGCCCAGAGGCCCAGGCCCGCGGCCTGGAGCGGCTGCTCCAACGGCTCATCGTCGTCGTCGTCGTCGTCGAGGCCGTCGTCGTCGTCGTTGTCCTGGTCGTCGTCGTCGAAATTGTCGTCGCCCTCGCCGTCGTCGTCGTCGTCGTCGTCCCCATCGTCGTCGAGGTCGCCGTCGTCGAACTCGCCGGCGTCGTCGTAGTGGTCGTCGTGGTGGTCGTGGTCGTGGCTACCGTCGTCGTCGCCGTCGTCGTCGACGACGTCGTCGTCGTCGTCAGGGCCTCCTCCTATGCCGCGCACGCGACGTGGGCTGCAGACCCCAGGGGGTCCGAGACGCAGGACGAGGCGAAGGCAGGGACAGCAGCGGCCCAGGAGAACTCTGGGATCTCGGAGGCTGGGCGGGTCTCGAGGACGTGGCGGACGCCGCGGTCGCTCCGGAGCGCGCCGGCTGCTGTGCCGAGCGCGCGCGGAGGATTGCAGATCCGTGGGCCCGGGACTTCCCCGGCTTAGTGGGCCCTGGAAACGACAGGGCCGTTTTTTTACCGGTTCCGTTTCGCCGTTTTTGTTGTCGGTTCCGACGCCGTTTTCGTTACCGGTTCCGTCGCCGTTTTGTGACCGGCTCCGGCCCCGGCTCCAATCCTGGAGCCGTTCTTCTGGCCGCTTCCAATCGCCGTTCATTTTTTCGCCGTTCTCATGTTCAAAAGGCATGTTGTCGGAAACGGTGAAAAAACGGCCCTGCCGTTTCCGGGGCCCACAAAGATCGACCCCCCTGGTTCGACCCTACAGTCGAGGGGCTGAAATGGGGAGCACGTCGGGTTCGGAAAGGGCTCCCTGCTTCTTACTGCTCTTTCCATGGTGGTCCCCGGGCCCCTCACAGAAACCACCCGGGAGAACACCCCGATGGCAGCAGAGCGCGGCCGCGTGCGCCCGAAGGCACTCGTCATATGGGGTCGGGGCCGTCCAGGCCCACATTGAAGGGCCCCAGGACACACACACACACACATAAATACACACAAATAGAACGATTCCTCATATTTTCACGTATTTTGGGGGGGTTCCGTCTTCCCCCCCACTTCCCATATTTTCCCATATTTTCGAGGGAATCGACGATGAATTGTGTCTGTGTGTGTATGTTTTTCCCCTCTGAAAAATGGCAGACGGCACTGAGGCAGCACACGAGTCCAAAACAACGTGCAGGGAGGCCTGATGCGAAAGGGCTGCCAGACCAGGCATCCTCGGGCTCAACATCCCCCCTGCGCTTATGTGGTCTTCTTTCGATGCGACTACTAGAAGCATCTAGCCACACGTTTTTGTTTAGGAGCACAAGCGATACAGCGGATGTGGGGCAATGTTCTGCCTCTGCCCCTTTCTCTCTCTCCGTTCTTCCTCCTCCACCGCAGGGTCCTGGGGGGGATGTGGAAGGGTGAGAGCCACGACTTGTCATTGACAAGGCCACCACCATTTCTCACGAGCCTGGACAATTAGTAATCATGGGCAGCGCAGTCCCTCCAGGGGTATCTAAAGTGACGGGCCGTCGGATACGATGAGCAGCTGGCCGTCTCGACTACTTCGTGACGCCAGAACCCAGAGATCCGACCATTTGTTCCCAACTGCAAGAACCGAGCTACCGAACCGTCGCCCACCCTGCACGACGCGGCCACCAAATCCCGAGGTCCAGCCAATATCCCGAATCTCCTAAGCCCCGCCTCGCCTGTCAGTGCTGCCGCCCGCCATACACACCGCGTCCGCCCGATCCCCAGGACGACCACCCAGTGCCCCGAGAGTCCCCCCCCGCCATATATGATACTTCTACGACTCCAACTAAAAGTAGCACTACTACTTGTCTCAGTACAACACCCACAATTGCTACTACTACTACTACTACTTCTACTACTACTTCTGTTGTTACTGCCAAAGCTACTGCAGAACATGCTAACATAAGACACATCATACTCTACCAAAATATGGCATGCCAGATCATCACATAAGTCGTTATGCCAGATACGCATATATGATATGCGTATACCACATAATGCAAGATGCAAAGCAAACAGCACGAAGCATACCAGAGAGGGATACTTAAGCACCTTTAATAACATGTTAAAAAGGTGCGCATGGTTGAACAACCTAGAATGACAAACGCAACATCGGGCATCGTGGCATGCAACATGTTCACAGAGAACATCACAGAACAAGCCATGCCCCTATAAACAATGAACTAATCGAAAGAACAGGCCACCAACATTTAAAAAACGCATGACAACTGATACGACCGACTGATACTGAACTGAGCCGTGCTCACGAATCGCCTCGCCCACCCTGCATACCACGCCCACCGTATCCCAAAGGCCACCGGTATTCCCTGAGTGGCCCGCCTCGCGTCGTGGACAAAATGCACGGCGTCACGGCGACACGCCGTCAAGGCGTGACGACGCTGCCACTGCAAGGCATGAGTACAGCGGCAGAACTAAATGTACCATCATATAGATGGACTAACGATGCATATGAACAAAACGCAGAAGGCGCACCCACAACATAATATGGCATACGGAGGTACAACATAACATACTCTATAACTGAAACAACTGAATATAGCAAGACAGCTGGAAACAACAGATCAGAGGCAATCTGATCGAGGGGACAGAACAGAAAAGAACATATCATCAGAAAAGGGCATGCCAGTGTGTATTACAAGCAGAGGGAATGGAACAGTGCTTAACATATCGAAAAGAGAACAATACAGAAACGGGCAGAGCTTGACCGACGAAGCCATTGCATAAAGAACTTGGAAACACGCACGGACAACAAACCACAACAGAACAGGACAAACCATACTATAACGCAGCAGCATGACATGGAAGCGAAGAGCACGTAACATGGACTACTGTGAAAGACCATGCAAGGCCAGATAATGGAGCAGACTAATGCAACACATCACCGTGACGAACATTTCTTTCAAACTGCCTTCGCCAATAGCGCATCGGCGAGGAATAAATCGAAATAGAAATGCTCCAACTACCCCGCGCGTTGGCGCATCCCGCTCGATAACTCATAGGGCTTGGAACAGAGTAGTTTCCAATCCGCTTTTGTGGTAACAGAGTTATAAGCATTAAGCGGATCGGAAACTACTCCGCCGAATGACGCACTCATCATGTCATGCTAGGAATCTTGAGAAGGATCGGAGATACCACCATGGAAACTTGGAGAAACTTTTGTCCAGGCTGTGTACAATCATCGTGCTACCATAAAGGTTACACAATGAGAAACGTAGTGCCTTTGCTGGAAACGGCGGGCCTAGGCCACAAACAGGTTCCGCGACATACACCTAAGGAGCGGTCGAACACCTTAACCCCTCCTGAGCCCAAAGCGGTCCTAACTTCAGCGTCTTGCGTGCAGTGCCAGAAACTCAAACATACGATGATAACATGAGAACGCCATGAGACGTATAGAATTCGCCAGCCCAACGGGCCAGAGGCGTGCTAAGATCTCCGGTAGCTTGTAAACAATATTTCTAGTTCGCGCGCGCGGGGCGGGCCCTGGGGGTCCCCGGACGAAGTACCCCTGCAAGGTCCCAGCAAGGTCTGTTCAAGGATGCTGGAACTCTTTTTCGGAGCCCCAGAGGGCTCCGAATCGGTCCAAGAGGGCCCCAAGAGGTCTCCCAGACGGCCCAAGAGGCCACCAAGAGCGCCCCAAGACGGGCCAAGAGGCTTCCAAGAGGGCCCCAAGAGGGCCCAAGAGGGCCCCGAGACGGCCCAAGAGGCGCCCAAGACGGCCCAAGACGGCCCCAAAACGGCCCCAAGAGGGGCCCAAGAGAGGGACCACGAACCGAAAACTCGAGCCTTCCGCCCCAAGAGGGCCCCAGGAGACCCCGAGAGGCCCCCAAGATGCCCCCAAGAGGCCCCAAGATGCCGCCAAGAGGCCACCAAGAGGCCCCCAAGAGGCCCCCAGAAGGCCCAAAAGAGGCCCCAGAAGTTCAAAAAATGCCTCCCAGGCGCCCCCGAACGGCTTCTCAAAAGACCCCAAGAGGCCTCCCAAAGAAGCATCGACGACGACCCTGTTTGGCCCCAAGAGCAACACAAGATGCCAACGAGAGGCGTCCTCCTCCGCCCCTTCCCCTTCTCCTCCTCCTCGTACTTATCTTCATTATCCTCCTCTCCTTCTCAGCCTCTCCTCCTCCTCCCCTCCCCTTCCCCATCCTCATCTTCCTCCTCCTCGGCGGCGCCACAATGGCCCCGGGCCCACGGCGAAGCAGTATCGATCATGCAACATGGGCCGGCGGAACGAGCGAAGCGATTGAATAATGACAACATACTAGGCTATAGTAAAACAGAAGAGCGTGTAGCGTAACATACCATACTATCAGATAAGGGATCCGTGGCATCGAACAGAAGATTATACAGTCGGTCACCATTTCCACAACCACAATGGGCTCCGTCCGCATCCGCTCCCTATGGGGCCACGAAGCGTGTGAATTGTGTATGTGTTTGTGCCAAAATCGGGGGGCGCCGCCATGCGAACTGCGCCTCTGGGACCGTAGGTGGAGCTTCCTATGGGGCCATGAAACGTGTGAGTGGTGTGCCAACATGGGGCGGCGCCGCCATGCGAACTGCGCCAATGGGACCTTCGATGGAGCTTTCTATGGGGCCACGGAACGTGTGAGGTGTGTGCCGAAGCTGATGGTGATGATGGTGGCGATGATGAGGACGATGATGATGATGATGTTGAGAATGATTATAATGACGATGACGATGACGATGATGATGGTGGTGATGATGGTGATGATGATGATGACGGGAGGAGGGCGAGGTTGAGAGGAAGGAGGGACGCGCGGCGCTGTCTCTTCAAACCGAAGACCCAACACTTCAGGATGGTTGGGACAAATTCCCCTATCGGAGCCTGCCTCTGTAGGGGTCTTGGCGGATTCACATGATCAGGTGAGGTGTGTCGTCGACTTCCGCGGCCCGCCCGGGAGCCCGGGTGCCTGGGTGCCCGGGTGCCTTAAAGCCCTATAGCCCTATAGCCTTATAGCCAGATAGCCCCAAAGCCTAATAGCCCTATAGCCCGATAGCCCAATAGCCTTATAGCCCTATCGCCTTCTAGCCTTGTAGCCCCATAGCACAATCGCCCTATCGCCCTAGAGCCTTATAGCTCTATAGCCCTTTAGCCATATAGCCCTATTGCCCAATAGCTCTGTAGCACCATAGCCCTATGGCTCTATAGCCCTATAGCCCTATAGCCCAATAGCCCTATAGCCATGTAGCCTATAGCCTTATAGCCATATAGCCCTATAGCTCTATATGCCTATAGCCCTATAGCCCTAACGCCCTATAGCCTTAGCACGATATGCCTATAGCCCTATAGCCTCATAGCCCTCTATCCCTATAGCCTTATGGTCCTATATCCCCATAGCCCTATAGTCTCATAGCCCTGTGGCCCTATAGCCTACGGCCCGAAAGCCCGTATGGCCTCATAGCGCCCTATAGCCCTACAGCCCTATAGCCCTATAGCCTTGTAGACCTATCGCCCTATGGACCTATAGCCCGATAGCTCCATAGCCCCATAGCCCCGTCGCCCGATAGCCCAATAACCCCATAGCACTGTAGCCATAAGAATACTTTGAATGGACTTTGTCTCTGGTGTCATCTGTTCCAATGCGTCGGGGGTCTTGCAATCTGACCCCATCGCATGCTCGAAAGGGAATCGATCGGGGGGGGAGCTCAAGGAGGGGAAACATCGAGCCAGAATCGGCGATACATCGCCGATGAATCCAAGATCTGCCCCCGACAGCGAACCCGCATGCCCCCGGGCCAGGGAGGGCTCTCAGGCCACCACGGGTGATCAATGGGCGACTGGGAAAGAATCCATCACAACCTGAGCGCATTTGTAAAGACCTCCTAGAGGGGATCCGCGTAGGTGGGGTCGGAGGATCGCGCCGCATCGCCGATGCATCGGTGATGCATCGGCGATCTCTGGCGATGCGTCGTCGACGTCGGCGATGCATCGGCGACGCTGCACATCGAGCCGCATCGGCGATGCATCGGCGATGCGGCGCGATCCTCCGACCACATCTACTCCGACCCCATCTAGGAGGCCTAGAATTTATCCCCGTGGGCGCTGGCTTTCGGGCCACAACTCCGCTTCCGAGCGGCCTTTCGGGACGATCCGGGGCCCCCCCGAGACGCTCGGCGAAGCCCACCCGCTGGAATGCCGCAAACCTGGAAACTCGACAACCCCCTCCGACGTTGCCCCTGAGCGAATCCCGAGGCCAGAAATGCGAATGCGACTGAAACAGGAATTCAGAGCCCCGGCCCCGGGGCGAACGCCAGCCCGCGGAAGCCTTAACTCGCGACTAAGTCACCGCCAGGCTGGCGGATGCGCCAGCCTAGAAGCGACTTCACTCCAAACTTTGATGGTTTCCACGCCATGCGCACCAGCTCGGAAACGATGCAATTCCAAAGTTCAGTCGCGCAGGCGCCATGCCTGCGGGCTCGAGAACTGCGCAGACGCCTGGAAGAGCGTATCCGATTCGCACACAGCGGCGCTCAGGAAGAAGGAGGGCGACGACGACGACGACGAGCGGCCGCCCGCCGGGGCCGCGCGCCGCGCGCCGCGCGAGCGGCGCGGCGCGTGCCACGTTGTGCCCTCCATGGATACGGACAGCTTCGTCCACTCCACTCTGCCGAGAGGTGCCAGCGCGCTGCAGTCAGCCCGCATAGTAAGGATGGGCAACCTTCCCAAGGGTACCCTCGCATCCTTGCCTCCACGGTCCATCCTTGGCCACTTTCGTTGGCCGCGCCCCGCTCGAAAAGCTTCGACGTGGCCGTCCAAAGCCCTTGCGTCCTTATCGCGCATCCTTACTAAGCGGGTTGACTGCATTGCAAAATCCGTTCGCACTTCATCTGCGCAGATGCCGCCACCAAGGCTCACCGGCAGACTCGCTTCCTCTGGTTGCACCTCGCCGCGCCAGCAAGACCACTCTGGCGCTGCGCGCGTAACTCTAAAAGAAAATATTCGCTCCCCAACCCCGTGCGATTTCCTTTGAAATGTATGTATTGAAATTGGAAATGCGAGTCAAACAAATTGCTGGCACTTTACCGAGATAGGACTTTAGAACCCCCTCCAATAGTGACAATTATTGGGAGGAGAAGTATGAGGAGGAGGAAGAGGAGGAGGCGGAGGAGGCGGAGGAGGAGCAGGCGCAGGAGGGGCGGAGTCTATTCCCCTCCGAGAGAAGCAATTGGGGGGGGACCCCCCAAAACTGAAGACCTCCCTCGGTTAAGGCATCCTGCTTGTGTGAAGGGGCCCTGGGACACACAAATAAATACACACAAATAAACATATGCTCCATATTTTCTCATATTTTCTGGGTTTTTGTCTTCCCGCCCAATTCCCATAATTTCCCCTATATTTTCTGGGGAATCGACGATTCATTGTGTCTGTGTGTTTTTTCCCCTCCTGCTTGTGTTCTGTGGCAGCGGGGCCCCCGCGGCGGTCCGGCCCGGCCCGTCGCCGCCCATCGCCGCCCGCCTCCGCCGGGCCCCGGTGGCGAGCCGCTGGGCTCGTGGCCCCCCGTCGCGGTGTTGCTCCGCACTGCTTTTTGCACTGCTTCGCCTTGCTTCGCACTGCTTTACGGAAGGGGCCCTGGGACACACAAATAAATACACACAAAGAACAGGATTCCCCATATTTTCCTATATCTTCTGGGTTTTTGTCTTCCCCCACCCCTTCCCGTACTTTTTCCCATATTTTCCTGGGAATCGACGATTCAGTGTGTCTGGATGTGCTTTTCCCCTCCTGATTTACATTGCCTCGCAGTGCTTCGCAGTGCGTCGCGCTGCTCTGCGTTGCTCTGCGTGGCCGCTTTTCGCCCTGCGCGGCGCTGCTTCGCACGGCGTCGCGCTGTGTTGTTGCGCTGCTCCGCCTCGCTCCGCACTATTCGCTGCGCTGCGCTGCCTCGCTCAGCATTGGCGCGGCTGCGCTCCCGTCCGTTGCCCTCTCTGTCGCCCTCCCCGTCCTCCCGTCGTCCCTCCCCTCCCCTCCCCCTCCCCCTCCCCCTCCTCCTCCTCCTCCTCCTCCTCCTCCTCCTCCTCCTCCTCCTCCTCCTCCTCCTCCTCCTCCTCCTCCTCCTCCTCCTCCTCCTCCCCGTCGCCGAGCTGCTCCGCACTGCTTTGCACTGCTTCTTCGCCTTGCTTCGCACTGCTTTTACGATATCGCCTCGCAGTGCTTCGCAGTGCGCCGCGCTGCTCTGCGCTGCTCTGCGCGGCCGCCTCGCCCTGCTCGGCGCTGCTCCGCACCGGCGCTGTGCTGCGCTGCGCGCTGTGCTCCGCCTCGCTCCGCACTATGCGCTGCGCTGCGCTGCCTCGCTCTGCACGGCGCGGCTGCGCTCCCGTCCGGGTGCCCTCTGTCTCCCTCCCCGTCCTCCCGTCGTCCCTTCCCTCCTCCTTACCAGCCTCGAACGTATCCCTATCCCTAAGATTGACACGCCAAAAGGCGATGACAATCTTAGGGATTCGCCCTCAAACATTAAGGGAATCCCTATGATTGGCATCGTGATGAGGAGGTGCCCAGCATAGGGATAGGGAGATGTTCCAGGCTGGTAATCCTCCCCATCAATTTTGCCTTTCCCTTCTCCCTTCTGCTTGCTGTCCCTTCTCCTGGCGCTCCGTCCCTCGAGCCCTCGGATTCCGAGCCCGTCCCTCGGCTTCCGTCTCCTTTTTCCCAGCAGCTCCCTTCCTTTTTCCGTCGATCTCCCCGCCTCTTTCCCTCGGGGTCCCGCCCATTCCCGATGCTTGCCTTCCCCCTTCCGTCGGTGCCCCTCCCTCCTCCCGCGGTCTCCCTCCCTTTTTCCCTCCCGAATCCCCTTTTCTGCTCCCGCTGCCGACCTCCGTTTCTCTTTCACGGCCGAGTGAGCGGACGGGGCGGCCCATGTCCTCACCTGACTCTGGAGTTAAGTGATGAGCCACAACATCACTGACATGGCGAGTGAACATATCGTTTACAGCGAACCCGTATAATATCGATGCGCGGTAAGGATGCAAGGGCCTTGGAAGGCCATGCCGGTACTTTTCGAGCGGGGCGCGGCCAACGAAAGCGGCCAAGGAGGGACCGAGGAAGCAAGGATGCAAGGGTACCCTTGAGAAGGTTACTCTTCCCTACTATGCGGGTTGACTATACCCTGCGGCCACTGCCCCCTCCCCTGTCGCCTCAACAAAAACCACAGACCGCGTACCTCGGCGAGCTCTGCTTCCCCTCTGAGCCAATCCTCGGCTGACGTTGCCCCGACGCCCCCCCATTTGGCGGTGCGCAGCAGGGTTCAGGGGGAGGGGGGAAGGCTTCCTAGAAGGAGGCTGCTTCTTGGGAGGCGTTGGTCCTGCATCTACAGACGAGGCCCGCGCCTTCTAAGGAGCAGGGGTGCTTCTCAGAAGCCTCCCCCCCTCCCCCCGACCCCACTCTGCGAGTGACGTCGGTTTGGGGTATTAACTCGGGCCTCAGGCGGCCGTTTGGGCGATCCGGGCAAACCAGGAAAGCTCGCGGCGAGTCGCAGGTGCTGGAGAGCGTCCCGAGGCTGGAAACCCATTGAGAATCAAACAACACCGCCAATGCGTCGCCGATCCGTCGCCGAACAACGAGAACCAACGAAAGCCGACAAGCCAACGCACACCGAACAACGAACGCCAGACTCCCCCGCCAGAAACCGCCGAAAACCAGCGAGGATCCCCCCTCTGCGAGTGGTTGACGATCCACCCTCCCCCGACCCTCTCTCCCTCTCCCTGCTCGGGAGCGGCCAAGAGGGGGGTGTTCAAGAGGAGGGGGTGCAAATCATCACCGGCGGCATGTGCGCGACCCAGCGGGGGGGCGAGGGACGTAAAGAAATAAGAAGAGGCGCCATGGAGTCTGGGGAAACATCATGGCCCCCGCCATGACATCCCCCCCCTAGTCATCACCCCCCTCTTTGCCGCCCCCGAGCATTGCCCGCGCGACCATGCTGAGCAAAGTTAGCCAGGCCACTGGGAGGCGAATCGTGTCCAACTCTGCGTCGCCCTTGGAGACGCGACGAGGTGGCGGGGAGGGGGCATGAGGGGGGCGCCTGGTTTGCGGGCAATAGTTATATCCACATCCAGTGCGTCTTGGATTATTGGGCTCTCTTCCCACAAACCGTAGACGCACTGGATATGAATAAAAATCTGGCCCCAAGAGGCTTGATTTTATCCATATCCAGTGCGCCTCGGCGTTGCGGCACCTCTTCCCGAAAAGTCCACGACGCTCTGGATATGGATATAAGTACTGCCCGCATGGTTGAGTTGCTGCAAGTGTCGGCTCACGCTCGCTCTGAGCTGCGCGTGGCCGACCCCCCCGCCCCCCCGGCCGGGGCTCGGGGGCCTCAGCGGCGGCGTCCGCCCTCGACGCGTTGCCCGCCGCCGCGGGGGCCGCCGCCGCCGCGGGGCGCGCCTCGGCGGGGAGGGCCCAGGAGCGGGTCCCCGCAGAGAGTCGAGACGCTGGCAGAAGTACAGTCGGGGCCTTGACCTAAGGAACCCTAAATAAGGAACGAGGCCCCTTGTTATCCTACAAGATAAGCTTCGATTTCCAATCGAAGCCATAAGGAACACATGAGGCAAACTGTGAAACGCTTAAGGAACGCGGAGCCCCTCCCCAACGAAAAGGGTTCCTTCTCCAGGGCCCCGACTGTAGCTCTAGATAATTGAGGGATGAAACAACGGCCCTACCCTGGATTACAAGTGCGTGGTCTGTAAACCTCCCGGGAACCCCCAAAGCCTAGAGGACGCCAGGACGCCGCACATCACGCAGGATTTACCCTGTCAGCCCACAAAAGTTTCAGCGCGCAGCGCCTCGTAAGCCAGGGTAGGGGTGTTTTGTTCGTGCCCTTGAGATAAGGAAGGAGGCCCCATTCCACTATTTACATTTCGATGTCCGAAAAGAGAGCCTGAGGAGCACCTGAGAAAAGAAGCAGTAAAACAAGTAAGGAACACCGCAAGGGTTCCTTCTTCAGCGGCCCGACTGTAAATCCGCCACCGTGCCTCGAGGCACGAAGTGGAGCTGCCCCCAGGCCTCAGGCCCTCCTGCGTTCTCAGTTCTCTGCGCCCAGGACTAGGGGATTCTCGTACTCCACGGGTGAATCACACTTCACGGGCGCTCCCTCGCGCTCCTGCGCTGCCTCCCGCGACGATTCCAAAACGCCAGGGGGCCCCGAGACGGACCAAGAGGGGCCCAAGAAGCGACCACGAGACTTCCACGACAGCCCACGAGCGCTCCAAGCTGCCCAAGAGGGCCCCAAGACATCCCAAGGGGCCCCAAAGAAGCACCAAGAGCACTCCAAGAGGACCCCCAAGAGGGCCCAAAGAGACAACAATCATCGACTTTCCAGGTGTTGTTTGATGTTTTTTGCGTTCGCGGTACTTCTCGCTTCCACCGCTCGAAGAAGGCCCCAAGGGCCCCAGAGGCCCCAAAGAAGGCCCCAAGACGGTCCAAGAGGGCCCAAAGACGGTCCAAGAGGGCCCCACAACGGCCCAAGAGGTGATCAAGATCACCCAACAAGGGCCCAAGGCAGCCCCAAGAGGGGGAACACGAATCGAGCATTCGAGCCTTCCGCCCCAAGAGGCACCCAGGAGGCCCCAAGAGGCCCCCAAGAGAGCTCAACAGGCCCCCTAGAGGCCCCACGAGGCCAAAAAATAGGCCCCCAAACGGTCCACAAGAGGCGAGGCCCCCAAGAGAGCTCAACAGGCCCCCTAGAGGCCCCACGAGGCTAAAAAATAGGCCCCCAAACGGTCCACAAGAGGCGTCAAAACTGCCTCCAAGTGAGGCCCCCGAAGTCGCCAGCGAGGACCATGCGGCTCCGAACACACACCTCCACCCAATAGAACAACACCCTTCGTCGGCAGAGCACCAGCCCGCATCACCAGGCACGATCGAGCCGCGTCCAACCCTGGCGACGAGCAGTGTCCCGAGATCGTTAAAAACAAGAGCACTTGTCTGACAGCAATACGAGCATCATGCTTCCTCCTCCTCGTCCTCAGTCATCCAGCCACTCCTCCTCCTCCTCCTCCTCCCACTGTTTCTTCGCTTCGCACTCCTCAGCGGTTGCTCGGAATTGCGGGGGCGTCTCATGCGAAACTGGCTGGACCCCCTCGCACGCGGCATATCTTTGCCAAGAATTGCAGGGACGTCTCAAGCAGAACTGATCGGATCACCTCGCGGGTGGCATCTTCAAGCCTGGCGCAACGACGATGCCTCAAGCGGAACGGAACAGGCAAGTTCTGGTCACAGTATCCCAGAACCCACTAGTTCTGCGGATATGTCAAGCGACATGGGCCGGACCACCTCTCGCGTAGCGTCTGGGAGCCCAGAGATGCGAAGATGTTTCCAAGCTAAACGAGCCAGACCATGCCGAATCTGGTCGTCTCGGGACGCAGACTTGCGACGATGTCTCCTGCGAGCCGAGCCGAGCCACCTCCGCATGTTGCCAGTGTCTCGACGCATGAGCCCCTCGGACGGCAGCCGTCCTTACCGCAACAATGCCCCCCCGGCACCGGCCGGGCGACCTGGGAACACTCGAATACAAAACCGTTTGAAAGGTAACAAACGAGAAGTTGCCATGTAGGCAGAGAGAGAAGGCGACAGAGAGCACGACAGAGGGAGAGAGAGGGTTGTGGCAACGTCTCGTTCACTGGGCCCTGCAACGTTATGTGATCTGGTCGATCCCCCTGGCCGACGAAGCAGGCACCGGCGGGCCCAGGGGCGAAGTGCCCTGAGGCTGCCACCCTCGACTACATCAGCCTAAAACTGCGTGGCTCAATTCACTCGTGTGTCTGACGCTCTGGGAATGTGTGACATTGTGTGCGTAGTACTTGTTGGTGCCTCCCTCTCCACTGCCTATCATCGTGGACCTTCCGAGTCGCGCCAGCCCAGACCGCGTTTGGCTCTGCTTCGACATCCAGGGGCGAAAAGGGGGTGACAGTGCAGGGGGGCGTAACAAGTGGTGATATAGAATTGTCGAAGGTAGTAAGTTGTCTTATTCGAGACTGGGTGCGTCAACATTCCCGATGACGAGTAATCCTCCACCGTGGCCCCCTGGCACGTTGGGGCGTGCCAGGATACCAAGTGCTGTCTGGTCAGAGTGGGGGGGCCGAACGGTCATTCATTGTCCCTGGGTGCGTGGCTGAAGTGAGAACCCGTGGTGAGGATTATGTTTGTTGCGTTGTTGTTGCTGGTTCTCGGCGACCCCCCCCCCGCGACCCAACCGCGACCCACCCCGCGAACCGCCCCGCGACCCACCCCGCGACCCACCCCGCGACCCACCCCGCGACCCTCCCGCGACCCACCCCGCGACCCACCCCGCGACCCACCCGCGAAGCACCGGCAACCCACCCTACCCACCCCGCGACCCACCCGCGACCCACCCCACGACCCACCCGCGACCCACCCGCGACCCACCCCGCGACCCACCCGCGACCCACCCGCGACCCACCCGCGACCCATCTCGCGAAGTACCCGCGACCGACCCCGCGACCCACCCGCGACCGAGGGCTCGTTGTATAAGTTGTGAAACTCTGGCGCCTGCGGCGGGCTTCTCCAGAGTCTCGCAGACTGCCGAGGTCCCCACCGCCCCCTCACTCTTACCCGCATCTGCGGGGTGCTACGTAGGATTTCTGTATTCGTCTGGGGACCCTCCCTCTCTACCAGCGCTGGGCCTGCGCAACGCCCCCCCTGCCGTCTTTGTGGTAAAACATAAGATGCGCACTCCCGATGCCACCCATCTTGCTTCGCGCTTCCGAGGCCAATATGCCTCCAAAGACGACCCAAGATGGCTCCAAGAAGGCCCACTTTGGCCTCAAGACCGCAAAATATGGCATCAAGATGGCCCAAGAAGTTTTCGAGACGTCCCAAGAGTGCCTCGAGAGCCTTCCGAAGAGGGCCCAGGGGCAAAAATCTGTGATTTCCCCATGGCTCTTACATGCTTTCGGGGTTCTCGCCTTTTGGAGCCTCCGACGTCACAAGTAGGGGTCCACATGCGAACCCTACCCCTACCCCGCGATTTCTGGGGGGAGAGTGGGGTTCAATTCGCTCGCGAACCCTACCCTCCCCTGAGAAATCGTGGGGGGTAGGGGTAGGCTTCGCATGTGGTCCCCTAACAAGACGGCCCACGAGACCCCCAAGAGCACCCCAAGACGGCCGAAGAGGGGCCCAACAGAACCCCAAAGCTGCCGAAGAGACGCCCAGGAGGACCCAAAGGGGGCCCCAAGAAGCGCCCAAGAGGGGGAGCACGCACCAGCAAGTCGGGCCCTCCGCCCCAGGAGGCTCCCAGGCAGCAGCCCCCCAAGAGGACCCCGAGAGGCACAAATCATGGATGGTGAGTGATCTTTGATTGGCCTTTCGACATTGGGCCGAAAGGGGGGGGAGGGGGAGGGGGGTATGGCTCCAGACCTCTGCTTAGTGCGACTGTTTGCAAAAGTGCTGCCTCTCGGGGGGACTCAACCTGCCCGAAACAGGCGCCAAAAACAGCCAAGATCCAGTTTGGGTGCTCGCGCCGATCGGAAAAAGAAGGAATAAAACAACGATCACAATCATGGATGCTCCTCAAGTGTTTCAATGGTTTGGGGATCGTCCGCTGTCGCCCCAGCGAGAGCACCCATCGCCGCTCGAGGTGTCACGCGCTGGGGCCTCCCGTCTCCCTCGCGCAGGCAGGGGCCACCGAAGAGGCCGGGCTGGCACGGTGGCGAGCCTTGCCGCAGGCAGCTGGATCCTGTGGCGGATGTGATGACCGCCACCATCCGCACGCGGCCGTGGCGCCCAGGTGCAGCGAATGAGCGACGGGGCTAAAGCTTAGTGGGCCCTGGAAACGACAGGGCCGTTTTTTCACCGATTCCGTTTTGCCGTTTTCTTGCCGGTTCCGACGCCGTTTTTTTACCGGTTCCGTCGCCGTTGTTTGACCGGTTCTTGCTCCGGTTCCAATCCTGGAGCCGTTTTCTTGCCGTTTCCGGTCGCCGTTTTTTTGCCGCTTCCATTTGCCAGGGACATTTTTTTGGGGGGGAAAGGGTGGAAAAACGGCCCTGCCGTCTCCGGGGCCCGCAAAGGGCTAAAGGCACCCAGAGAGGCTTTGGGCACACTCATCATCGACTCTGGAGGGCCCCGAGGTGCCTCAGAACTCCTGCGGGTCTCTCTGGGGTCCTCGGGGGCCCAGGGCCAGAACCTGCCGCTGAGCCCCTGCTCTCCCGCCGAGCTCCTACCTGATGCGCCTGCTGCACAGCCATCGCGGCCTCCCCTCGTCGCGCATCTTTTTGCGGGCTGGAGCGGCTCTGAATTCACTGTCGACCGCTCAGCCCGAGGCGATGATTCTGGTCCGGGACGCGGGCTGTCCGGGCGTCATCTGGGCCATCCCCCTCACAGGCACGTTGAGCACATATATGCCCTTGTTGCGTGCGTGCGAGTCGATGTTCGACGAGAGAGGGTCAACGTCCCAGTCCTCGGGCACGCAGGAAAAAAGAGCCCCGAAGGAGACGGGGCCCAGAGGGTCCCGGGACCCCAGAGGGGCCCCTTTCCCTCAGGAGCCCGGTTGATCCATGGGCAGATCCTGCAGGTTGAAGAGCATGCAACCCCGGAAGTTGTGCCCAGCTGGCCCGATGATCATGAGCGTCGCTGGCAAGAAAAGCAGGGCGAAAAACTCCGCGTACACCGTGATTCCGCACACGACGGCCCCAATCCTCGCGGGGGAGAATAGAAGAAGAAAGAACGCCATAAACATATTTTTGTGGCGATCCGCGCGGACTTCTTGGATCTGCACCAGACCCCCCCTCCCTGGCGCGCGGAGCGCGCCAGGGGCGGCGTCAGAGGCGCCGCCAGGGGGGCCCAGCGCGGAGCCAAGAAATCCGCGCGGAGAGCCAAACATTTAATGTTTATAGCGTGTTTTCTTCTCCGCGGGAACCCACAACTGGGAGCTCCAACAAGCAGAGAAGACGGATGGGGGAGAGGAGCACCTCGAAGAGGACAAGGAGAATGCAGATGGATCGTCTGTTGGTTTGTTGCAGACTCCGACCATTCTCGGTGTGTAGGGGCTCCAGATATTTCCAAGAAGGGCGAGAAGGAAACTGACAAATCTCACTGCGCCGACATTGCAGACGTGCTTCAGCGGATTTTGTTGCGTGGGTTGCTGTCAATACAACACCCCGAAACGGCGAGTGAAAAACGACGCGGATGTCGCGTGGATGTGTTTTAGTTTTCATTCCTGGCCAAAAAGATCTGCACGAAATTCACCTCGAAATCCGAAACGAAATTCTACAGGACACTCCGGGCCCATCCTGTCGTTTTCCGAAAGAGACCCGCTCTGCGATGTTGGCGCCATGCTACATTGTGGGAGCGCAACAAGTAACACCCACACGCAGACGCAGGGAACTATCAGCGTGCTACCGCTCAGGATGCGGCAGGCCTTCGAACCAAAGACGAAAGAGCAACACGCTGTCGGGCCACCAGAGGCGGCGTGTTGCTGCTATTGGGGGTGAGCGTCAAGATAGTTACAGATGCAGCTACTCCACAGGCCTCTCCCGAGGTGCTTTCTGACCAAGATTTCGAGACGACTTCAGCAGTGGCGACGATGGTAGCAGCATCGGTAGATGTTAAATGTTCCTCCTCTGAAATACAAGGGAGGCCAATCAACAAGAAACCTTCCGCAAGAAACTCAACCCTGA
Organism: Prorocentrum cordatum; assembly: GCA_963575745.1. NCBI lineage: Eukaryota > Dinophyceae > Prorocentrales > Prorocentraceae > Prorocentrum > Prorocentrum cordatum. The sequence goes on from CAUYUJ010018738.1 coordinate 342,276, forward strand.
GACCCCAGGACGTGCATGGATTTTTGGTGTGGGAACGTCGCGCACTCCGTAGCAGAACCATCGAAACCCAAGAAATCCAGGGCACCCTGGAGGCGAGCAGGGCCTTGTGCTCTCCCGAGCGATGAGGAGCACGTGCTTCGGGAGCGCGCAAACATGGATGAGCGATCCGTGGATTCGTCGCGCGGTCGCCAAATCCATGGATTGGGGGAGGTGCCCTCCCAAAGTGCGGCCAGTGCCGCCCCGTTCGGCGGCGGAAGTGCGCGATCTCCCACGGAAGCCTTTGTCCATCTTTGCGACCGCCGGAGTCGCCTCTGTACCTCTTGTGCTTTCCAGAGCGGTGGGGAGCACGTGCTGCGAAAGCTTCTGCCCTGCATCCCCTCCCCCCGGAGTCCGGTAGAACACGTGCAGGGAGCACGGCAGCAGGAACGCCGCGCTCCCCAGGGTGGTAAGCCCCGACCCCAGCACGGAGGGCCCGATCTTCTCCAAGGCGAACCTCCAAGGAAGAGGAAGAGTAGGAGGAGGAGGAGGAGGAGGAGGAGGAGGAGGAGGAGGAGGAGGAGGAGCAGCAAGAGGAGGAAGAGGAGGAATAGGAGAAGGAGGCAGAGGAAGAGGATGAGGAGAAGCAGCAAGAGGATGATAATGAGATGGACGGGAAGGGGTGTTGAGCTGGGAGGGCCCGATCTTCTCCAGGGCGAACCTCCAAGGAAGAGGAAGAGGAGGATAGGCGAACGAACAATGGCATAAACATATTGACTCGGAGGTCTGCGCGGACTTCTCGGATTGGTGCTGGGGCCCCCCGGCGGCGCCTCCGGCGCCGCCCCTGGCGCGCTCCGGGGGTCCAGCGCGGATCCAAGAATTATGTTGCTGTTAGAACGAGGGGGGCCGACTGGTTATTCATTGTCCCTGGGTGCGTGGCTGAATGAGGAACTCGTGGTGAGAATTCTGCTTGTTACATTGTTGTTGTTGTTGTCGTTGTTGTTGTTGATTGTTGTCGTCGTCCCACCCACGACCCACCCGCGACCCACCCCGCGACCCACCCCGCGACCCACCCCGCGACCCACCCCGCGACCCGCCCCGCGACCCACCCGCGACCCAACCCGCGACCCACCCGCGACACAATCCGCGAACCACCCGCGACACAACCCGCGACCCACCCGCGACTGTCCTGCGACCCACCCGCGACCCACCCCGCGACCCACCCCGCGACCCACCCCTCGAGCCATCCGCGACCCATCCGCGACCCACCCGCGACCCACCCCGCGACCCACCCAGCGACCCACCCTCAAGGGAGGAAAAACCATCCGAACCCGACACCTGACGTTCATTAACCGGCTCTGGGCGATGACTAAACAGCCCTGCCCTGTTCGATTCATTCCTTGCGTGCGTTTACTAAACGGCTTCGCTTGTCGGGGTGACTATTATGGGGTGGATCTGCGTTGACTGTCTTGATGCTGTCCTCTCCACTGCTCGTGCAAACATCCCCCTCTCGCAGCTTGGTCGCAAGACCTCTTAAGACCGTGACGGTAGGTACCAAATGGCACTTGGCAACGACACCAACGCCGACGACGACAGCGACGACGACGACGACGACGACTACGACGACACCGACGACGACTCCGACGACTTCGACGACAACGACGACGACACCGACGACGACGACGACACCGACGACGACGACGACGCCCGAGCCGACGCCGCCGACGACGACGACAACGACGACGACGCCGACGTCGACGACGACGACGATGCCGACGACGACGAAGACGACGACAACGGCGACGAAATAGGAGGGACGACGACGAGACGCCGACGACGAACGACGACGACGAATAAGGAGGAAGGGCGACCACGGCGACAACGACGACGGAAACGTCGACGACTCCAAAGAGGACGACGACGGCGACGAGGAAAGACAGGCTGATCACGCCGGCAACGATGACAGCGTCTCCGCGTCGGTCTTTAAAGGAATCCGAAATGCGCGCGCGGCAGACGCGCGAGAGTGGCTCGCATTGTATTATTTGACGCGGATCGTGCCACCCCAGCACGCGCGCAAGGGCGTTCGAACGATTTCGACATGCGCGCGCGACGCTCGTTTGGTAGCATTTCATGAGAATGTTGAAAATCGTGCGGTTGTCGTAACAATTCGCAAGACGCGCGCGCACGTTTTGTTCGACACCCCGTGTTGCGAAACCATGTGTGTTTTATATATTTGTGGGGCAGTCGATTTTGAATTCCTGCCGACACCGACGGTTTTTTGAATGATTTCGGCATGCGCGCGTGACGACTCGTGCGTGTGCACTTCGTCTCATTTTCTCCAAAAGGATTCTCGCGACGGCACGCGCGCAAAGGGGTTCGAACGATTTCGGCATGTGCGCGCGAAGCCTGTTTGGTAGTATGTTCTTGAACATGTTGAAAAACGTATGGCTTTCTTAAAACATCTGCAAGAACGCGCGCGCACGTGTGTTTGTTGATGTTGAAAATCCGTGTTGCGAGACCCTGTGTTTTTTTTCATGTTTTTGGGAGACTCGATGTTGACATCCTTCCAAAACCAAATGTTTTTGGAGAATTTCGGCGCGCGCGCGTAACGGGGCCGTCATAGAGAGCAGCGGGACGGAGCTTGAGATTGGGCCGGAGCCTCCACATCTCACGGAAACTGGACAATCGCGATGCACCCCAGGCCGTCAGAAAGCGGCGACAGACCCGAGTTCGGGCAAATCCCAGTCTTATTGCGAGAGGAGGAAGAGGACGGAGGAGACGGGGCGATGCCTAGAGGCTTCCAATATGGGGTCCGAGTAGATGGGGTCGGAGGATCGCGCCGCATCGGCGATGCATCGGTGATCCATCGGCGATGCATCGGCGATGCATTGGCGACGTCGGCGGTGCATCAGCGACGCCGGCGTGGAGAAAATCGGGCTCCACATCGAGCCGCATCGGCGATGCGGAGCGTTCCTGCGACCCCATTCAGGGATGGACAGAGCCCCCTTCAGTAAAACGTGGTGTAGTGAAAACGACCTCGGGCCCGAACCTGGCGGGCGCAAGCCTGGAAAACGACGGCCGCGACGCCCTCTCGAGAACCGAAAACGGACAATGCGCTGATCGACGTGTCAGGGCAGGGGCTCTGTCCACCCCCGACCCATCTGCTCCGACCCTATCTGGTGAGGCGCAGAGTGCCAGGGCGAGGGGGGCGGGGAACTTCGCGCGCTCGAACCGCTCCGCGCCCCTGTTCGCCTGCCGCACCTCGGCAGGCCGCGGGGACAGGCCGACGCCCGCCCGGGGCGGGGAGGTGCGGCCTCCGGCCGACGGTTGGGCGTTGCTGAATGTGGCCTCCTCCTCCTCCTCCCCTCCTCCCTCCTCCTCCCTCCTCCTCCTCCTCCTCCTCCTCCTCCCTCCTCCTCCTCCCTCCTCCTCCTCCCTCCTCCTCCTCCTCCTTCTCCTCCTCCTCCTCCTCCTCCTCCTGCCTCTCCTCCTCCTCCCCTCCTCCTCCTCCTCCTCCTCCTCCTCCTCCTGCCTCCTCCTCCTCCTCCCTCCTCCTCCTCGTCCTCCTCCTCCTCTCCTCCTCCTGCCCTCCTCCTCCTCCTCCTCCCTCCTCTCCTCTCCTCCTCCTCCTCCCTCCTCCTCCTCCTCCTCTTCCTCCTCCTCCTCCTTCTCTCCTCCTCCTCCTCCTGCTCCTCCTAATCCACCCTTCTCATCCTCCTCCTCCTCCTCCTCCTCCTGCTCCTCCTCCTCGTCCTCCCCCTCCTCCTCCTCCTCCTCCTCCTCCTCCTCCTCCTCCTCCTCCTGCTCCTCCTCCTCCTCCTCTTCCTCCCCCTCCTCCCATTCCTCCTGACTCGCTGAAGAGGGCGGGAAGAAAGGTACATCTCTCGGGCCCGAAAGGCCTCCCTTTTGGGCCACTGAGGGCCCCTTGGGGGCCCCTGCAGGGCTACTTTTCTGCAGCCCTCGCTGCCCCCCCATTAATCACCCCCCCCACTCGACGCGACGCCCAATGCGGTCTTCGCCCAGGCCCGTCTGGCAAGGGGTCAGAGGACAGAGGACAGACAGACAGACAGACAGACAGACAGACAGACAGACAGACAGACAGACAGACAGACAGACAGACAAATAGATAAACAAACAAACAAACAGACAGAGCAGTCTGCAGACCGGCCGCGACGGGCTGGGCCCTTCGAGGCGCATGAAAAACAGCGCCTGGGCAGACCGAGCGAGAACATACGTACGTAGCATTGCGAACAGGAACGATCGCCTGCCAATCACGCGAGAAAGTGGAGGGGGAGGGGGGAGGAGCAAGAGGAGCAGGAGGAGGAGGAGAAGAGCAGGAGGAGGAGGAAGAGGAGGAGCAGGAGGAAAAGAAGCGGGGTCAGAGGAGGGGAAGATGACTACCGACACCGCTGCCCACCCCTCGCCGCCGCGGCCAGCCGCGCCTCGAAATCCCGGTCAGCGCGCGCCCCGTGGAGAGGCCCAGGGAGTGGCAGTGTCAGCATCCCGTTCTCGCGGCATCGCTCGGGCGCCCATTCACCGTGCATATGCTTCGGTCTTGCGCGTGGCTGCTTGGCTCGGCGGTCAAGGATGATCCTCGATTGTCTGCACACGCCAAAGCGATGCCAAGGAACAAGGACACTTACTTTTCAAAAGGGGGCTCGGTCGTTCCTTAGGTTCGCATGCGCTATTTATCGTTCCTCATGCGTTTGTTTGTTTGTATTTGTGTCTCGTTCCTTATGCGTTACCCCCTGGAAAAAGGGGGGCTTCGTTCCTTATTTCTCGTTCCTTAGGTCAGGCCGTTGACTGTAGGGGGGGCTGTCTTCCCTCGGCCGCGCAGCTGCAACTGCTGCTCCAACCCCGTGGCCGGGGCCTGCGCATGTCCGCCCGCGCGAATCCGAGGGGGCGGTGGATGTGGATACGCTGAAGGCACATGTTGCAGTCGGGGCGTTGACCTAAGGAACCCTAAATAAGGAACGAGGCCCCTTTTTTCCATGAGTTAAACTTCGATTTCCGATCGAAAACACAAGGAAAACCTGAGGCAAGCTGTGAAACACTTGAGGAACACGGAGCCCCTCCCCAACGAAAAGGGTTCCTTCTTCAGGGCCCCGACTGTACGCTTGGGCACATGTCAGGAGGCAACTCCTGGGAAGTCTTCGTCCGAAAGATCGAAGATCGATGAAGATTGAACCGAATTGGGGGGGGGGCTTTTGTGCCAGATTAGGCCAGGTATCCAGCGGGATTGAGCCAGATGAAGCGGGAACAAGCCACACCGAGGGGCATGGAGCCAGATTTCGGACCACGGCAGAGTCCGAATTTTGTCTCCCAGGAGTTGCATCCGTACACATGGGGCCCGAGCTTGTCCACACCCACCGTCTCCCGAGGTCCTGAAGAATCCGTCGACCTCTTATGGGTCTCCAGGCGTGTGATATTCTTCTCGATGATCCTCAGAACGTGTGCTAGCGCCAACGTGTGCTTGTCCATCGAGACCGTTCAATATGACGCAGATCATGTGATGATCAACGGGTGGAGATGAACGGGGTAAACAAGGCTAACACACGTCCTGGGTATCGTCGATCTTTCCCCCCCCTGTAACTCCCATGCAGGGGCCCCGAACCGGAATTGTTGACCCCCCTGGGCTCTAGACGACCCCCGGCCGAACTCATCCAGGGAGGGTCCCGCCCTCCCCGGGGGGGTCTGGTTCTCCCCAAGCTCCTCCTGCTGCCTCAAAAAAAAAGCCGACGGCCCCAAGACGACAAAGAAAGCCCGCAGAGGCTACAAACAAGGTCCAACTCGCCTCCGAGACGGACTACGAAGCCTCGAAGACGCCGCCAAAGACATCCGCGAACACTCCCACGAGAGCTCCAAGACGCAAAAGTCTGACACGTTCCGAAAGTATTGAAGAATGTTGGTGTTCTCGCCTTCTCGGCCTCCCGACGCTCCCGCACAGGTCCAGAGACTCCCCAATCTTGCTCCCAGGCGGAAGAGACCTCCAAGAGGGTTCCACAAGGGCCTACGAGCGCCCAACGATGGCCCGAGACGCCTTCCAGACGGCCTGAGAGGCCCCCAAGACGGCTTCAACAGGGGGCTCTGACGGGAAACTCCAAACACATTTCGAGCCCTCGGCCCCAATACGTTCCATGAGGCTCCAGGAGGTCCTCAAGAGGCCGCCGAAAGGCCCCGCAAGGCCCCAAGGAAGCCCCAAACAGCTCACAAGTGGTCAAGAGCAAAACGAATGGTGACCCCCAAAGCATGATCCATAGATGTGCCAAAAATATATGCAAGACTTCGGCGTTCCGCCTATTTCGGCGTCTGAACGCTTTCAAGGCTGCCCTGGGAGCTCCTGGCATCGCCGCAAGACGGCCCGAAAGGCCTCGACGAGGGTCCCAGAACGATCCACGACGGCCCCAAAAGGGCCTCCAAAACGGCCCACCCAAGGTCCAATACAGCGCACCGGACGGCCCGAACGCAGCCATCTGACCAAGAGCCGCCGTGTGAGCTTTCTGCGTTTGTCTTAGTCTGTTTCCTCCTCCTCCTCCTGCTCCTCCGCCTCCTCCTGCTCGTGCTCCTCTTCCTCCTCATCATCCTCCTGCTCCTCCTCCGCCTGCTCCTCCTCCTCCTCCTCCTCCTCCTCCGCCTCTTCGTCCTCTCCACCTCCCCCAAACTCCTCCTCAGCCTCCTCTTGCGGGAGGCACAGGAACATACTAATACGATACGTCTTCCTTGAAGGCGCGCGTCCGATCCGAACATTCGGTATATCCATATTGTAGTAGATCGTTTCCCGAGCGGTGTGGCCAGAACGCGCCCGACGCGACGCATACACTATAAGATTTATCGGTGCGTGCGTCGCCCCTGGGGGGGCGACGCACATATAGTAAAAGTATGCTGGGGCGTCGCCGATCTTGTTTGTATTTCCTCCTCTCATCTCCGCAGGAACTCCTCACGTTTCCTCCTCCCCTCCTGTTTACCCGTCTCCTCCTGACTACCCTGGCCTCTTTCCTTCCCACTCTTGCAATAATAGATCGCGCTCTGAACTTTCCCCAGCGGACACTCCAACGACGTCGCTTCAGTGTGTCCCTTGCGTGGGCACGCGCAAAATTCTCCTCCCCTTGAACTCCATTTTCGGGAGTTCCCTCCTATGTGGACCGAGCACTCATACGGGTGCAAACGGCGCGAAGCAAAACCAACGCTCGCGCAGTCTGCGCGTACCACTTCTCTCACTTTCCTGGCCTTCGTGCAATGTTCCGTTTCCTGCAGGCGATTCATGCCGCCCTGCCGCGAACAGCCCTTGCTGTAGGCCGCGCGCGTCAGCCTTCGCTCAAGCCGATTTGCTGCAACGGCGATCCCCGTCGCAGTTACAATCTGCCTGCTACAGTCCCCGCAAACCACTCTGGCTCCTTTCTTCGCCGGGTGATCCTCCACCTGGTTCTGGCTCAAATGACCCGTGTTCAAGAAGGTCACCCCGCAGGCTGGTGCACAACACGGCAGCGGATTCGTTTCCGCTTCTGCTTTCCGTTTGCTATTGTTCGCCTCCCTTCTGAGCTTCCGACATCCCCGCCATCTCTTCAAACATGAGAGGCGTTTGTCGTTCAAACTTCGCACTCTGCCGACGCTCTGACCCCATTTTGCGTTCCCGCTGTGCGATGTCTGCTTCGCTTTGTCACGGCTGCATCGGGCGCAATATATAGGCAGAATCATTTTCTACGCCTGCTCGTCGCCCGCCTCCTCGCCGCCCCAGTCGCGGCCATGCCGCGCCGGCACACCACCCTCCGCTTTGGCTGCCCACCCCTTGGGGGAGGGGAAGCTCGAGCTCGGGCTGTCTCTCGCGTGCGGCGAACGTATCCACATGCACGCACTCGCGGTCTGGATTCCAGGTTCTAACGGGCGAAGAACGGTATAACATAAACTTTTTCGCTGTCGGGGGCGCCTGTCCCAGGGCGGCTGGAAAGTTGAAACCCTTACGGTGGCACCGTAGGGGTATAAACTTTCCAGCCGCCCAGGGGCAGGCGCCCCCGACAGCGGAAAAAATTATGTTATACCGTTCTTCGCCCGTTAAAGGTTGCACGGATGTGTTCCGCGCGTGGCATCCGCGCAAGAAAGCCCCCTCCAAAGACACTCCGAGAAGGCCCCGAATGGACATGCCATCGTTCCAGGAGGCCCGCGATGGCCTCCGGACGGCTTAAGATGGCACCCAGTTGCCCCGAAGAGCCTCCATGAGCACTCCAAACTGGCCCCAGAAGCCCAACTCGTCAAATTCCTTAGCACAGCGTACATTGTCAACGGAAGCAACGTTTCGGCCTTCCACGAAGTTCCGATCAGCCTCCCAAACGCCTTGCACGAAGCGCCCCACAGGCCTCCCACAAAGCTTCCCACAGGCCTCCGACGGAGGTCCAACCAACACTTCGTCGTCATCATCGTCATCGTCTCAATCTCCGCTCCCACATTCTACTCCTCCCCTTCCTCCTCCTCCTGCCAACCGTCCTCCCTCTCCTCCTCTCCCTACTAACCTTCCTCCTCCTTCCTCCTCCAACGATACCGCTGGAGGCCCCGCACAGCCTTCTGAGCGACCCAGTGCGGCCCGTGTGACCGCCGTGGCGAAATCCATCGCACCAAGCGACAATCGCTGAACAAAAACAAGGGGTCGGCGGATGTTGCCTAAGCCTGGTGAATCGTTCCCAAAAGCGATGGAGATGTGTTCGGCAGAACTTCGGGCCACACGCTTTGGGGAATCGAGGATGACTTGTGTCTGTGTGTTTTTTCCTCTTGGTACATCTCTTTCCAGACAGGCCGTTTAGGGAACTTTCGGAGGTCCGCGCGGATCTCTTGAATTGGCGCCAGAACCTCCTCCCTGGCGCTCGGAGCACGCCAGGGGCGACGCCGCAGGCGCCGCAGGGGGGGGTGTTCAGCACAGATCCGAGGAATCCGCACCGACCTCCGAACAACAAATATGCTTATGCTGCTTTCCTTCGTCGGCATATGCCACCCGGCCCAGGCATGCTTGAGGGAGAACGTTAACGAGGGGGGCCGATTAAGAGGGGAGGAAACATCGAGCTCTCGGCGAGGGCACAGAACGCTCTCGGCGAGGCCCAACGGCTGCAGCGCATCCCGAGGTTGGGAAACCGCTGGAAACCGACGAGACCATCTGCAGACCTCCTACGGACATCGTGGGCGAACACACACATCTGCGGCCTCGCCGGCTGGGCCCCTGGGCCGTGACCCCGCGGATACGGCCGCTTTGCCCCGGATGTCCCGCGTGGAACGTACGCGTCCGATCGCGTGCAGCAGGGGTCCGACCACAGGAACCCTTTCACAAGAAACTCAACTCTGAGACCCCAGGGCGTCCATGGACTTCCGGTGTGGGAACGTCACGCTTTCCGCAGCGAGGCCCTCGAAGCCCAAGATACCCAGGGCACCCTGGAGGCAAGCAGGGCGTCTCTTGGCGTGGGCCCCCACCTTAATTATCCGCGGGATCGCGCCCCCGAATCCAGACCGCGGGGGCGCGGCTACGGATATCTCCGCCGCTCGCGAGGTTGCCCAATGACGCGCTCCGCGCGCAGCCCTGCGCCGCAGGGGCCCCTACGACGCCGGGGCCCCGTCCTCGCCAGCCCACTCCGAGGCACCGCGTCGCAGGTGGGCGACGGCGGCGACGGGAGCTTCGAGCTGCTGAGGGTGTCCGCCACCCTCATGGTGACCCTGGCAAGGGGGGGGGGCAGGGCCTTCAGTGGGCCCTGGAAACGGCAGGGCAATTGTTTCACCGGTTCCGCTTTGCCGGTTTTTGCAAACTCCGATGCCGTTCTTTTACCGGTTCCGTCTCCGGCTCCTACCGCTTCCGGCTCCAGCTCCAATCCCAGAGCCGTTTTTGTTGCCGTTTCTGGTCGCCGTTTTCGTTGTCGTTTCCACTTTCAAGAGATGCTTTTTCAGAAACGGTGAAAAAACGACCCTGCCGTTTGTGGGGCCCACTAAGGGCAGGGCACGAGTGGAAGGTCAGGAAGTGAGGGTAGAGGCCTCAAACCCCGTCTACTGGGCCCTCACCTGAGAGGGCTGGAGAGAGGCAGCGCTAACCAGACCAGCCCTTGAGGGCGTGAGTGGCTTACTAGCTCAAGCCTCTTCTTCCCCGTCGGGGACGGGCTTATCACTGTTCCCCGATAGTAAACACCCCCTCCCCCAGGCGACCGGCAGCAAACCAGGACCAAGGAGGGCCCCACACACCAACCCCCGTCAACAGAAACAGTGTGGAATCCACTCTGGGGCAAAGCCTTAGGTCGTGATCGGGGGAGGGCGCGAGCACCTTGTCGACTGGCTTTGACAGTGGCGGCGGGGGTGCCGGCACATTGCCTGCTGCGCGCACGGCCAGCACCCATATCAAACAACAATACAACATGCAACTCGAGGCAACTTCTGGATCATGCGCGGACACCCCGCGATCACTGTGCAGTGGTTTTGGACTGGGACCTCGGGGGTGCTGGCATAGTGACTGCGGTGTGCAGGCCAACCAGACACTATGATGGCCAGCCCGCCGCGATTGCGCACTGGTTCAGGACCAGGGTGGAAGGGGGCCGATCCGCTTCCCGATGTGTGCTGCCACGTGCGCAGGCGCACCTAGCACACTCTGCGCGTGCCCCGCACGTGGCGCATATGGCGCGGCTGGATCATGCGGCACACGTGGCGCACGCGTATCACGTGGCGCCTTTGGCGCGGACGGGCGTGCCTGGCACGCTTCGGCCAAAGGCGTGCCTATCGCACATGGCGCGCGTGGCGCGCCTGGCACTCGTGGCGCACCTCGCCCCAACGTTGCGCACATGGGATCTATCCACAGACGACCGCTGAACATGCTGCGGCTCGAGTGCTACTTTTGTGCTGGGAGGGCAGGTGGAAGTGAGCGAGACGGCTTGCGGGCGGGGAGGGTGTCTTGACCCTCTCCCTTTCCTTCCCGATGGTCGGGAGGGGGTCTTCGCCTGGGACTAGAGCGTCCAAGGTGGTCAAACAGGACCCCTTCCCCAGAGATCCGGCGTCTCTCGTGTTTTCAATATGGGGTCCACGGAAGTTTCTCCCTAACCGCCTCTTGATCCCGAGTGCTCTTGATCCCGAGGGGTCGGCGACTAATCTTTCGACGGAGCTTGCCCATGCCGCCCCTCCTCCACCAGCGAAAAACCGCTGTATCGATTTGGTTCATTGCGCTAACAAGGTCTGGGCCCCCCACATGCTGAGAAAGCATCGCATACGGATATCTCGTGGATTTCTGAGACCCGGGCGCGTCTGAGGACGTCACTGGCGCCGCGACCGTACTATAGAGCGCTCCTGGAGAAGCCCTGAGAGGTGCCCCAGAACGACTTTGTTCGTTCCGCGTGGCCGCCCAGCCTGGTCCTCTGCGGAGATGCCGTCCTGCCGGGGGGCGTTCCCGTACTGGAGCCATCGCTTCCCTCCGCCTGCTTCCTCAAGATCTTGGCTCCAGCAACGCTCGCAGCCATCCCCAGCCTCGTGTTGCCCGTGAGCGCCACCGACTGGCGGAGCCTGCTCGCTGCCGCGGCACCAGCCTTCTCCAGCATCGTCTTCTGCTCAGCATTTTCGTGCGAATCGTCCGCCTCCTCGGTGACGTCATGGATAATGCAAGCATGGTACTTGTGCGCAATATGCAGGCAGTAGTCTACCGCGAAGCCAATGAACATAATCAGGGAGAGAACCTCAACCGCCCCAATTAACCAGCCCATGACAACCACCATGAAGAAGAACAGCCCTACGATGATCATGGTCACTGTGGACATCACCACGATCGCCAGCCCAAAGCTCCTCGTGAAGACCAGCACGCCCACGAACACGAGAAAGAGAGCGATGCCAAGCGTGAGCACGGTGCTCGTCACGATCACCCGCTCTGCCTCTGCCCGGACCCAGATCCTCGCCGTCTGCCATGCACCGGCAACGCTGGCCCGGGCATCCTCTCGGGGGGAACGCACGGGGGGGATAGCAAAGGGTAGGGTAGAGAATCAGCTCACGTAGCTGCTTTTCCCAGCGCCTCCCGGCGCCAGGAGGCGCCCGTGTATCGAGGAATGGGCTCGGCGGCGGGGCCGAAACCAGCTGCATGCACCAGATTTCGTAACCCCCCCTTTCCTTATCCCCCCCTTTCGTTCGGCCCGATCCTCGTTGAAGGCCGCGAGGTGATCGTCCCACTTCGCCTTCAGCTCCAGCGCCTCGCCTGCCCCGGCCGACAGCGCCAGATCTACGAACACGGTCGAGAAAAACGCCTGGATTCGCGTGGCGCCATCGTCGAGCCACACGTAGCTCTTCGTCTCCCTCCCGGCCGTTTTTGAGCTCAGCACGTACCGCACGGCCAGCTGGTCAAAACCCGAGCCGGCCTATGAGAGATGCAGAGACAGCCTCACCCCCACACTGAACTTCTGGGGACAGAAGGGTCCAGCCGCACCTCAGAAATTACGCTCGACATCGTGAACACATGCACCACCCGGCCTGGATCCCGACCTCTCGTCCAGCCTCAGATCGCAGAGACCGTGTGAGCGGGAGCGGGGTGTCCTCATCTAGAGCAACCCAAAGCAAAGTAAGCATAAACTTTTGGAAGTCTGCGCGAATATCCGCTGACCCCTTCGGCGTGTGAGATGTGTCCCCCTCCCCCAACACCTCCCCCGGGAGCCTGGTCTAGTCGATTTGGAAGGGAGGGGGTATCCCCCAGGATACGGCTGAACGCACACGGGGGGGCAGAGGACCCCAAAACAAGCCAAGAGAGCCCTAAGAGGCCCTTGGGGTGGTCCACGAGGGCAGCGAGTCGCTGAAAGATCGATCCAAACGCAGACGCGGGCCTCCAGACGGCCCAAGAGGCCCCCAAGACTCCCCATGAATCCCCCAAGAGGCGTCCCAAGAGGGCCCCAAGACGGCCCAAGAAGCCCCCAACAGGCCCCAAGGGAGCCCCAAGATGGCCGCAAAAGCCCCCGAGCCAGGAGGCCCCAAAGAGGTTATAACACCGCCTTCAAGACGCCCCCGAGACGCCTCCCACGAGACCCCATCAGCCATCGGAGTGGCCTCAGACCCGCAACCCAGGCACGGTGGCGGGATGTGCCGAAATCCATTCGATCCGCCGCCCCCTGTTGAAGCATCACAGGGGTGCCCAGCGTGCTGAATCCTTTCGCTTTTGGTTTTGTTTCTTTTTCCGAAAGAACTCCCCCTGGGGTTTCGGCCCCGCCGGGGTCCCGGAATGGTGGTTCCAAAAGTTGTACCTGCTCCAGAAGGATCCAAGATGGCATCCAAGATGGCCAAGATGGCCTCCAGGTTCGCCCAAGATGGTCCAAGATGGCCTCCAAGACGGCCCAGGAGTCCAAGATGCCTCCAAGTTCGCACAAGAAACCTCTCAGACGGCCAAAGACGGCCCCAGAGGCCTCCAAGAGGCCTCCAAGACGGCCCCGCGGAGGCCGTTGGTTTTCCCTTGGCTTTTGAAAGATGTTGGTATGTTCTTCTTTTCAGCTCTCCGACGGCCCAAGACGGCCCAAGAGGTCCCCAACATCGCCCGAAGAGCGCCCAAGAGGCCTCTAAGATGGCCCCATGACAGGCCAAGAGGCCTCCAAGAGGGCCCCAACAAGACCCCAAGACGGCCCAACAGACCCCCAAGACGCCCAAGATGGCCTTCAAGACGGCCAAGATGGCCTCCAAGATGCCTCCAAGACGGCCAAGAAGGAGAGAACACGCGAAGGGTACCAGTATGGGTGCCATTTTACTCCTCTGAGTGTGCCTTCACTGGCCAGGTGCCCCCGTTCGCCACCACCCACTCCGAGAAGCCGATCAGCCAGCACGTGAGGTCCGTTACCATCAGCTCCGCGGGGAAGGTCTGGCACAGCTCGAGCGCCTGCCGCTGCGCCCACGGGTCCTCCAGCTGGAACTCCGGAAGGAAGCCGAACGGCTGCTTGGGCGACTCTCCGAGCAGCCGATGACCGAAGAAGAAACAGCAGCATACCGTAGACACACAGGGCGATCTTTGAGGGTCCTAAGGTTCCCCAGAGCCTCTGTGAGCCCTCAGAGTCATCGGGCCATCAGACAACTTCTGTGGGGCACGTGCTGACAGGCTGGCTTCTTGTTTGACGTGCCTATTGTTAGGCATGCTCAAAGATGTTCCAAGGTCAGCGCTACGAGGCGGGGACTTCTCCATATCAACCGCCTGGGACCCGACGTCCTATGGACTCAGCGGGCGGTGAATATGGACATATATTTTGGCCCCAGGGAGCCCGAGCATATCCATATCTACCGCGTCTGGAGGTCTCTGAAATCCCACCAGCCCTTTAGGGCGTAGGTGGTCTGGGGTGTTTTGTCTTCCATCTTCCCCTCTTCCCCTTCGGGGATGGGTTTACCCCTCCCCCTCCCCCCTGCCCTGGAGCTGGACGGGGCCGGTCGCGAGGTGTCAGAGCGTCCAAAACGGCCTCGGCGAGGCAGCCACAAGCATTAGATTTACTCAGGCTTTGGCCCGTTGTTGGCCTCTTGGAGGGGCCCCGCTAATTAAAGCTCCCCTCTTGTCTGATCGATGTCCCCCAAGGTGTGCCAAAGATGGTCCCCAAGGCTTCCAAGGGCGCTCCAAGAGAGCCCCAGGAGGTGCCCAGGAGGCCCCAAGAGGCCCCCAGGATGTCCCCAAGAGGCTCTCAAGAGACCCCCAAGAGACCCCCCAGAGGCACCCAGGACGCCCTAGAGGCCTCGGCGAGAATGCCAAAATCACTGATTTGACTAAGGTTGTGGCCACATGTTTGGCCTCCAGGGGGTTCCAAGAGCGCCTGGGAGAGCCTAAGATGACCTCAAAGATGGCCCAAAATATCCCAAAATGCCCCAAGATGGTTCCCAAATCCTTCCCAAACCTTTGGAAAATCACTCTTTGTTGCTTTCTCGTCTTTTCGCTTCCGATGGCCATCCGAGGCCTCAAGATGGCTCCACGATGGGCCAAGAGGGTCCAAGACAGGCTTAAGAGAGCCCCAAGACGGCCCCAAGAGCGCCCCAAGAGGCGACTTTGGGAGCAACGCAAATTAATGCTCCCCTCTTGTTTGATCGACGTCCTCCAGGATGGCCCCAAGAGCGCTCCCAAGGCTCCCAAGAGCGCCTCAAGAGGCCCCAAGAGGCGCCCAGGAGGCCCCAAGAGGTGTCCAAGAGGCCTCCAAGAGGCTCCCAAGAGACCCTCAAGAGGCCCCAAGAGGCTCCCCGAGACGCTCCAGGAGGCCCCCGGGACCGCCAAGAGGCCCCCAAGACGCAAAAGAGGCCCAAGAGAGCCCCAAGACGGCCCCAAGCGCATCCTACAGTGTCCCAAGAGTGCTCCAAGAGGGACCCTTCATCTGCGTGCTGCCCACTTGCCTGATCGAGGCAAATCCTCTGGACATCGTATCTGGATGGGCTGGCGTGTAGAATTTGACCCTCCAGGCGGTGGTTATGTAAAACGCCCCCCTCGGGCGCGCAGGTTTCTCTGTTCGGCGCTGCCTCGACGGGGTCCAGCGTTAGGCTGGGCACGTCTTCCTTCAGGCATATTTTGGAGGGCAAATGACAAATATTCTGCAGATATCCAGAACAGTCCAACAGTGAACGAGAAATCGTCGCCAGCCTACCTTTGGACTCGTTTGGAGTACTCCTCCTATATGGGGACTCGCCCGACGGAAGCCCAGCGCGGACCCCACCACTGCGGACCATCGACGGATGCACGCCGTGCAGCTCGGAGGAGGGCGCCTCGAGACCACGGCAGCTCAAGATCGGCCCGCGGAGACCCTCCCGGGGACCACGCGCACCGGTCCCCGAGCTGCGCCGAGCCGTGGCTTGCCAGCCTCGAAGGTATCCCTGTCCCTGAGGTTGACACGCCAAAAGGCGATGACAATCTCAGGGGACGCGCCCTCAAACAAGGGAATCCCTAAGACTGGCATCGTGATGAGGCGTTGCCCAGCATAGGGATAGGGATATGTTCCAGGCTGGTAAGTAGCGACGAGGCCCCCCCCACAGAAGCCAAGCTGTCTGCCGCTGCCCCAGCTCGCCCCTCTGAGCAGACATTCCCTCTTCGAGATTGGACCCGTTGGCCAACATGCCCAGCACCTCAGCGGGCCCCGGAAGCGGCAGGGCCGTCTTTGCTCCGTCTCCGAAGAAGCGCCTCTTGGAAATGGCAACGGCAGGCAAAAGCGAAGAACCAAGAACGGCAAACAAAGACGGCTCCGGGACTGGAGCCGGAGCCGGCACCGGTGAAAAACAGCGGCGCCGGAACCGGACGAAAAACGGCACGACGGAGCCGGTGACAGAAACTGTCCTGCTGTCTCCAGGGCCCACTATGTCGGGAGCGGCCACGAGGGGGGTGTCCAAGAGGGGGGGGTGCGAAACATGACCCGCGGCAAGTGCGCGGCCCAGCGGGGGGGCCAGGGACGCAACGAGATCAGACGAGGCGCCCTGACATCTGGGGAAGCATCATGGCCCACGCCATTGTGCCCTCCCCCCCCTGGCCATCACCCCCCCTCTGCCGCCCCCGACGCTAAGCCGGGCACCAGCACGAGGTCGGCGCGCTGTGTGGCGGGCACCTTGAACGCGGCAGCCTGCGACAGGGACCGCGCGCCCCGGCCGGGGCCCTCGTCGGCCCCGCCGACCTCGAGCCCCGCGGGTGCGCGGAGGCCGGTGGGCGGCTGCGGCTGGGAGCCCAGGCACCGCTCCACGCCGCAGTAGCAGACCTCGGGAGGGAGGGGCAGCGGTGGCCGCGTCCAAGGCGGAACTCGGCGCGGAAGCGCGGGTGCCGACCTTGGCCACCTCGGGGGTGGGCAGAACCCCCCCTTTGGTCAAACGTGGTCTGGCAAAAGCTACCTCGTCGGGCCCGAACGTGGCGGGCGCAAGGCTGGAAAATGACGGCCGCGGCGCCCTCTCGAGAACCAAAAAAGAGCAATTCACCATCGACGTGTCAGGGTGGGGGTTCTGTCCACCCCCGATCATCGTCCATCTTGGTAACCGTCGATTCGTGGATCATCCTGGCGCATCGACGACGGCCGGCATGGACCATGACCAAGGTTGGCGTCGACGAGATCCGCCGACATCTTGGTCATGTCCATCGTGCTTCTTCCCATCGGACCTCGGTCATGCTACAGGCGGCCGACCACTCCTCGCCCGTGAGCGTGGCCGTGGGAATCCCCCGCACGTTCAGCCGTGGCAGCACCAGTACGTTGCCCGTGGAGCCCTCGCCGGTCTCCCAGTGCATGGCGTCCAACCTCCTTGGAATGAGAAAACACGCCATAAACATACGTGCACTTCTGGCGCTCCGCACGGATTTCTTGGATCTGCGCTGGACCCCCCCTCCATGGTGCGCGGAGCACGCCGGTGGCGGCGCCGGAGGCGCCGCCTGGAGCGGCCCGGAGCGGATCCAAGGAATCCGCGCGGAGCGCGCCAAAAGTTGATGCTCATGGCGTGCTTTCTTCTTCGACTCCTGACCGTAGTGGATCCTCCTGCTCGGGAGCGGCCAAGAGGGGGGTGTCCAAGAGGGGGGGGGCGCACATCATGACCGGCGGCATGTGCGCGGCCCAGCGGGGGGGCCAGGGACGTAATGAAACAAGAAGAGGCGCCATAAAAGCTGGGGAAATATCATGGCCCCCACCATGATATCCCCCCCCCTGACCATCACCCCCCTCTTTGCCGCCCACGACCTGCCCACGTCACGGTGGCGTTGGGGTACCACCGGGCAGCGAGCGCCAGCGCGTCGCCCAGGCCCACCTCGGGCAGAGGCCCAGCTGGCCCCACCTGAGGGGTGCCCAGACGCCCGCCAGGAGGAGGAGAAGGAGGAGGAGGAGGATTTTCCTCGGAGGCCCTCGGGGCAGAACTGAAAACAAAACCCTGCCTACCCCGATCGACGGGAGGCAGCTGCGGCTTCTTCCCGCGAACGAATGCGGGCCGCCAAGGCCTCCATGCCAGGAGTTGACACGAGGCGCAGTCGGGAGGCCGTCTGTCTACCACTTTGTGTGGCCGCAACCTCCACGACAAAACCAGCAGAGCGACGGCAGGGGTCCGTTACACGATGATCATTGTAAAAGTGCGGGTGAAGCCCCTGCTTGATACGGGATAAGGTCTGGGATCTCGTGCCCAGCTTTCCACAGCACCGCGTCGCCAGCAAAACACACCTCCTCGAAGAGTAGGCCCCACACCTATAGCAAAACACTAAAGGTTCCTGGGCTTCGTTGTCAATCATTGAGCAAGCTAAGAGGTGCCCCCGTTCTTCGGCATCCTTAAGATTCCGAAAAGCAGTGGGGACCCCCTTGCACCCTACCATCGATCTGTCCTGATCCCAGGTGATCGAGAAACACTTGGTGCACCTCCATGCTACTCCCGAGTCGATCTCGCACCAGTCGTGCCAACTCGGATCTCTGACAGCCGCCGTGGTCCGAGGGCCTCTGGCAGAGCGACGGAACTCCATCTTGGGGTAGCAGGAGAGCACTGCGTCAAACATTCGAACTAAAACTTTCACACGCTTCACGCACACATCCAGCGCCTCGAGGTCTTCAGTCGGGGCCCCTGGGTGAAGTGTCAGTGCGTGCTTGGCTAGCCTATCAGCATCAGCATTCCCCAGTGCAATGCGACGCTCCAAAATCGGTAAAGCCAAAATGACCTCCTCAGACCTATGGGCGGGGGTGTAGGACGCAGGCCCCAGGCAGCCCTGAGGGTCGGATTCTATAGCAAGCCTCCTAAGGCCAGCAAACATCTGCTTAGGGCACAGCTGTTCCCGACGGGTCGCATTGTGCAACTTGACGGCACCAGAGCAGTCACTGTGAGGTGTGGCAGGGTGATCTATGACACAGCTGAGCATGGCTATGCCAAGATGCTCCGCCGACTGCGGGGTCTGAAAAAGGGTGGGCCATACTGTGCCCATCATTCTTGCCTGAATCTTGTATTCGGGGCCAGGTGCTAGGAACACAGCCCCGAACGCAGCACGTTGGAGCTCCTTAAACACCTGCTGAGTTGCTGAGCCGTCAACCACAGGCTCACACCCACGGGTCAGCTCAAGAAAATCTTCAACACTGATTTCCTGGCCCTCGGAATCCTGAAAAATCGGGTCGAGGTTCCAGGACGGGCCAGGGACCACAGGCTGAGGCAAAATGAGCCTCGTCCAGAACAAAAGCTCCTGAGGGTCGGCAGCTTTCACCTGATCAATCAGCTCCTGACTAACATACTCGAGCCTCTGTTCAGCTACACTCGGACAGAGCCATTGCCGATGGAACAGGGAGTCGGGTTCCCTACACAAAGGACAGTCCCCCCCGTGGTCATACCCGCACGCTCTCATCCGATCTCCCGTCCAACAGGCACCTGAAAAAAAAACAGCCGAAAGCCAATATTTTTGTCTGGCCGTGGTCTTACGTGAACGAAACAACTTGGCGACAGGGTCTGGGCAAACTCTGACCTCGTTGAAATCGTCTAAATCGGTGGCCATCTTGCGCTCAAGGGCTCTCTGCACGCCAGCCTCAAGCTGCTTGGCCACCAAAGCTGGGGAGGTGTACATTAAATCAACGACGCGATCGCGGTCATCTTTCCACAGCGCAAAATTATCAGCACGCCACCCGATACGATGGAGGGAGAGGAGCATTCTGTGCACTGGGCCTCTAGACTTACGCCAGACAGTAGGGCCTAGCTCAGGAGAGGAACTCGATATTGTGCGCCATATCCGAATATGATCCCGAAACGAGAAGTGGGAAACCGTGGGCTCCGTGAGGCTCTGCCAGAGGCTGTTCGACCACTGAAGCGCTGGGGCCACCGCCTGACGCCGCGCTGGGTCTCCATGAAGCACACACTTCGCTGTCAAGCTTGCTCCCCGATGGGCAGGGGACTTGCCTGACATCAGCACTGAACGTAAAGAGGCCAATTCATGATCAGAAACTCCTAGGACCATGCTGCCGAAACCTGCTGCTGGCCGTACTCCTGCAACATATATCTTGTTAATCCGCGTACGGTCCCTGGGAAGCTTCTTCTTATAGTGCTGGAGTAGTCGGCTTCGAATTCGCATATCGTGAAACCGTTGCCGCCGCCGAGCTCTAGCCTTCTTGGCCGATAACCCCTGTCCAGGTGCTAGGTCCACGCCCAGCGACACCGTGGAGTTCGTGGCCGAGGAAGGGCATATTGGCTGAAGTCGCCTGCGGAGCTTGGAAGCTATCCTGCTGGACGACGAAAAAGATACTGCTTTGTCTTCAGCTAGTCGAACACCTAAACGTGTCTGGAAAACCCACTTCAAATCTTTCGCAGCCTTAACCAAATCATGCATAATAACACTTTCAGGACCATGGGCCGAAACCGTGTCATCATCGACGTACGATCCCAGGCTGACCCCAGGATTTCGGCTAGACCAGAGATCAAACTCGAACATCGCGTAAACCTTCACGAACACATCGTTGAACATGTCACCTGCTGGTAAACCGTTTTGCGCAAACTGTTTAAGCGGGCAGTGATGAGCTCCCAGACGGAGTACTCTCGGGGACCTCCAGAGGTTGTACAGGACTTTTATGAGAACCGTGGGTATACGCCAGTACATGGCCCGATCCCTCAGCCACAGGAGCCGAAAGGACTCGTAGTACTTCATACCGTCCCAAATGAAACCTGCCGTATAATCGCCCTTTTCGGAGGTCTCCTCGGCTCTCACACTTTGTTGCCATATCGACACTTCAGCAGACTGCCCCGCACCAAAAGACCAGTAGGGCCGTTGGGCCCGATCCAGGAAAGAATCCGCCTGCGGTCTCCGAAGTCGCTCCCAAACTCGAACAAAGGAACCCAGAAGCAGAATCGGCCTGAGACCTCCTTTGGGCTTCTCCAGTAAAGGTAGCAGCATCCACAATAGCTGCGCGGGGAAAAGGCCCAGCCGCTCCACGGCCTCGTAGAGCACGGCCAGGCACGTGAGACCCTCGTCGGAGAGGGCGCCAACATGCCGAGGGTGAAATCCATCTAAGCTCTGGGCAGTGTGGCGGCTGAAGCTCAGCGACGCTTTCCGAAGTTCATCAACGCTGGCCCGAGGGAAACATTGACGATCAGGAATCCAGGCTTCGGGTGGCTTCAAGTCCGCTCCCCAAAATCTTCCCAGAGTCTGAGCTTCATCCTCCAGAAGGGCATGCGGATCTGCGGTGAACACTCCAGGCGCACTCTGGATAACTGTCGGCTGCCAAACCTTTTTTAGCTTCGTAAAACGATGCATAATACGAGCTGAGCCAGCAAGGGCCCGTTCCTGCCAGAGATCCCACGACTCCCGCTGGATGCGATCCCCATCCAAACCAGCTTGCTCATAATCCTCACGAACATCCTCTAACAACTGCTGCGCTAGCTCAAGCCACTCCTGCCTATGGAAGCCGCTGTGGTGTTGCCAGCTCCTCGCCAGCGTGCGCATGGCACGGAGGGAGGCGTCCAGGCGCACAGACAGGCCTTCGCCAGGGCAGGAGTCCTGGAGCGATACCTGAAGCTGGATGCAACACTGGACGGCGTCCTTCGTCGCATCTTGCACCGTCAGGGTAAATTCTTGAAAAGACTGGTACAGCCACCTCCAGCCAGCAGCGATCTGGAGCTTATCCTCAGGATCCTTCGGGCGATAGAAAACCGAAACCCAAGATGATTTGATCGTTCGCGAACGCTCACCCAACTCCTTCGGCTCGAAACCTAACGTTCGGGTAAGCTCCAGCTCGGCGACGTCCACAAACTGCGCCCATGCATTATTCAAAACCCTCCAGGCCGCCGTGGCCTTCTCGTGCATGGCCCAAGCCGCTGCCTGCGCAGCATGAGCAAGAGCGCCTTGCCACGCTGGTGGTTGAGGCCGCGGACCAAAAGGCACATCGACAGGAAGGCGCTGATAGCTACGGTACACTAGCTGCCTGAGGGAAAGAGCATCTGCACGCACCTTGAGCTGGACAGGTCTGCGGGGCTTGACGTCCCAAGACATGACAGCTGCAACTCCAGAAATCAATCTAGACAACCCAGGGCCCATGACGAAAAAATCTGTAATTGTGTTCGTAGACGGGGTACGACACGTATGCTCAATCGGCGCCAAGACCAGCATCCCCAACTTGCGTGGAACGCCAGAGGCCTCCAGAACCTGTGGGGTGAGGTTCCAGTCGCCCGCCAGAATCGTATGAGTTGGGTCGTTCACCTGCTTACCTATCTTAGCGATCATCTGCACATTGGCCTCGCTGAGGCCCTCCGAAGTCTTCAGATAGACCGAGAAAACCGTAACCGTGGGCCACCCAGGGAAATCCACCAGGACCTTGATAGCTCGACCAGGAACCACAGGGCCAGGACCTTCTGGAGGCCATCGTAAACCAATGCTGAGCCGAGCGAAGACGGCGACACCGCACGAGACCTTGCCTGTCTCTGGGTTCAAGAACGAGGGGCCGAACAGGGCGTGGAAACCGAGCGAGCGCGCCGAGGCCGTAGCTTGTCCCAGGAAGGAAACACTGATGCCTATCTCCTGGGCACACACAATCACCGCCGACGTCTCACGTAACCTTCTCCGAAGCGTCTTCCAACACGAACCGTTGAAAGTCTCAATGAAAAACGGGTCCCCTCTGGCTGCCTTTGGACCTCCGCGCAGAGGTGGCACAGGTACTCCAGCAGAGGACAAAGGAATGCCTGACAAAAGGGGCGCACGGCAGCGGTGTAGTGCGTCACCCGCACCGCTGCTTCTTCGCCCTGATGCCGAACTGCTTGAGCAGCTCGGAGACCTCCTTCTCATGGTCAGAGCCCTCCTTCCGCGCCGCTGCGATGACCTGCTGCACCTTCTCCTCGGAGAGCTCCTCCATGTCAACGTCATCATCCCCAGCGCTGACCTCAGCCGCTTCGGGAGCAGCTCCTGGTACCGCACCATGTACACCATCAGGGGCCCGAGGCGCGGCCTGCTGCTGGTCCCGCGCCGCTGCCGCCTTGGCCGCGTAGAGCTCCTTGAACTTGGCAAACTCAGGCGAGGCCAGCATCGTCTTGACCCCCTCAGCCTCAGGGCCCTCCAGCACAGTCGGGTCCAACTCAAGGTCGACCTCCACCTGCTGCTCGGGGGCTGAGGGCGCCACCTGCTGCATCGCGGCCTGCAGCTCAATCTTGAGTGCGTCGATGTCCACGCGCAGGCTGCGCTGTCGTTCATTGAGCTCCGCCAGCGTCCGCTGGGCCTGCTCCACGACCTTATTCTGCTCCGCAATAGACTTGTCGAGAGCCTCGAACTTCTTCTGCTTATCCGCCAGCTTGTGACCCAAAGTGGTGGCACGGGACAACACTGGCTTCTTGGACTGCACCTCCGCCCGCGCCACCTTGAGTTCGCTCTCCACGATCTCGATGGCTGACGCTGGTACTCCATCACACTTGCGAAGAGCTTGCAATGACTCCTCCAAGTGCTGCACTTTAACACGTAGCTTGTCGTCGTCCGAAGGCGGTGCGTCTTGAGCTTCGGCACCACCGCCACCAGCCTGGGCCGAGCCGCCGCCTCCGCCTCCGTTGGCCGAAGCACCCGCGGGAGGGGAAGACTTGGCTGCGACCTTCTCCATGATGCGCTTCTCCATTGCTGCCAGCTGTCCCGACAGATCGGCTGGGGGGCCCTTGGCCCACGCACCGCGAGGGCCGCGAGGCTGCCCAGGAGGAACGCCAGGAGGAGCACGAGCTGATGAGCCCAGGGCGGCAGCTGCGGTGCGCGCGCGCTCCACACTCGCCCTCGGGGCTGACTGCCCGCAGAGACACCGTATCCGACAAGCGAAATTCTGGTTCCTTCCACAACTCGGACACCCCCAGAAGGGCGATCGGGGCCCTGGGAGTACATCCGCCTCATCGCGTCGAGCCATGCACAGCACAGCTCGTCTCAGGAAAGCTTGCTCCAGCAGGAGCTCACAAAGTAGATTCCGAGCCACAAAGACCCGCAGGAGCGGCTGCCGCTCTGAAGACAGCTCCTGCAAGCCCAAAAACTTGGGCCAGAACGGCTGAGGAGGAGGAGGAGGAGGAGGAGGAGGAAAGGGAGGAGGAGGAGGAGGAGGAGGAGGAGGAGGAGGAGGAGGAGGAGGAGGAGGAGGAGGAGGAGGAAGAGGAGGAGGAGGACCTCACTCCGCTTGCCCGTGCACGCACAGCCCAGATAATCACATAGTTCACGTTGCGAGCAGACACCCAGGCGAAGAGAGCTGTGGATGTGAAGACGCTCTGTTCAAGCTTCTCCTGGTGGCTCTGTGGGAGATGACCCCCATGCATATAAAATCGGCACATCGGATCGAATCTGAATGTGCGTCGGATCGGGCTGCATCGGCACAACATCGACATCAAATCGGGTCGGCCGCGGCAGGCTGCACCACAGAGCTCACGCAAGCCTCGGGCCGCACCGCATCGTCGGACAATCGGCATCGACTCGGATGGGGACGGCCAGAATCGACATCGAATCGGATCGGAATGGAGCCCAGCTCGTGTCGCCGAAAGCTGCTCCCCGGACCCCCGCCGGCTTCCTGTGGCTCGGCCCTGTCCTCAGCCGTCTCCTGCCCAGGCGTTTTGCCCTGGCCGCCTCGGGGACGCACTGACCCAGGCCAATTCAAACCCTGGTTAGTCGGGCGCTGCAGGATGCTGCAAGATCCTGCGCGCTAGCCCAGGTCAGTGCACCAAGCAACGCCAAGCACTCCTCGCGATCGCCGCCGCACGGGTTCTGCAAACCAGGCAGCGGGTGGGTGGCTGGGACGCGTGCGCGAGCAGTGGAGCTGACAGCTCCGAGTTTCTCAAGTCAACTGCCACCCTGGGTCTGCAACATCCTGCACACCACCGCCGTGCCAGGCATCCTGGCCCTGGCATGGTGTCTACGCCATCCTGGCCGAGGCAAGGAGGGCAGTTGTGCACACTGACTACCTACCAGACCACCCGAACCCAACCCGAAGACCCGAATTTCGGGTTGGGGGGGCCAAGGGTTCCACATGTGTGTTTCTGGATGTTTCCCGACCCCCCCCCACTGGAAATCGAGGGTAAATTTGAGCCTTCGGGTTGGGTTGGGGTGGTTTGGTCGGTGGTGACACACCGCCCTGGGGCCCAGGCTGGCCCTGGCCTGGCACGGTGGTACCTAGATGCCTTCGCTGGGCTGCAAGAGCCGCCGCTCTGATGGACCGTGATGTGGTCGCCGACGCTTTGCATGGCCGTTGGGGGGAATGAGAGCTCCCCCTCCTCCTCCTCCTCCTCCTCCTCCGCCTCCTCCTCCTCCTCCTCCTCCTCCTCCTCCTCCTCCTCCTCCTCCTCCCCGGCCTCCTCCTCCTTCTCCTCCTCCGCACCCTCCTCCTGCGCGCTCCGAGACTGCTGCTCGGCAGCGCGCCGAGGGGGGGAAGAGGTGCGGAGGCAGGAGAGCCCAGACTCGAACCGATGAGACGGATCGGCGATGGAAACAGGTCGGATCGGCGGAGATCGGCAGCCAGGTCGGGGCAAATCGAATCGGCGACAGCCGGCAGGCTGGCAGGCCATTGCTGAGAAATCGGATCCCAGAACGGAATCCGCAGTCGAATCGAATCGGAATCGGACACCATCGGAAACGAATCGCATCGAATCAGAGGAGTCGAAGCGAGCCCTGAGGAGGGGAAGGCCTGCTCAGAAGGCCAAGGAGTTTTTTCGGGACCCTCCGATCTGCCGAGGAGCCCTCTGTGGTTCTGGAGGAGGCTCAGGAAGCTCCGCAGGAGGCCTGACAAGGGGAATATGTCGACCCCTCGGACCAGAAACTTGGGGCCCAACCCTGGGATGAAGGGGGGGGTCCATCCTCGATAGGGGTGCGTGCGAATAGCCCCCTTGGGGCGTATCCCAGGGTGTCCCCGTTTTCCTGGGCGGTCAGACTTTTCTGGCGGAGCGCGGGGGCTGAGGGAGAACAGTCGCTTGCGACGGATCTCGTTGGGCCGGCGGTGGAGCAGCCCCCTCTCTGGCGGAGCCTCCAGCGGTGCCCCCCTCTGGCGCGGGATGCCACGGGCCTCTGATCCTCCTCCTCCTCCTCCTCTTCTTCCTCCTCCCCCTTCCACTCGACTTTCCAAGATTGAGCCCGAACGTCGATGGTCATGCAACCGTTTCTGTTCTGTGCATTGTCTCTCTACCTGCTTCTAACTGCAATGTGCCCGGGGGCTAACAAAGTTACGCCGACTCTAACACCGGTGCCTGCAATGTCGCGCAAGGTTGAGCAAGGCGGCGCAAACCATACGACTTATAATCAGTAAACCATGCCGACCAGGTCGTTGTTTGGCACGTGGGAATTCGCTTCCGACTGCAGAATCTGATATCCGGAAAGCTGGCCAAGACTTCCTATATCGGAAATGCACAGCGTCGCTGGGTTAGTTCACTTCGTCCATTCTTGATCGTGTCATCCGCACCTGCTCACCGTCAGCGTACTCGTATTTCCTCATGGACTGGGTGGAGAAAACTTCAGATCACCAGTCTCGAGAAAGCTCTAGAAGATCTCGTCAGTCGTGCAATGTTTGGTCAGGCTGTTGGCCAGCATGTCCCGAGTGTCACACCAGAACGCATGGCGAACTTTGTGCATCAACCTTCCTCACGAAGGGAAAAAATGATGAGACGTTGAGGCCTGTCTTCAGAAACTCCCTTCGTACCTGTGCAAAACCCATGACGATCTCGGCAAACGGTCATCGCGTCGGTCGGTGTGTCGTAACTAGCGTCAGCACCTGTCGCGATCAACTCTTCTAAAGAATCGAGTAAATTGGACACGTCAACCCTGCAGCACCAAAAATATGAATTCACAATGAGTGAGACATATGCATGGGCTCAAAGACTCCGCATGCGACGTGCCGTGGGAGGTCCCATTGGCAATTGTGGCCGGATGCACAAGACAGCGTCCATATCCATTGTTCCAATCAATTTAAACCCTTACTCGCGAAGGTGAAGCTATGCACCCAGTCGGTCATCCTGATTGCCACATGGCCCTCGACTGCATATAATGACTTGGTGCTCGAATGACTGCCATCGACGACTGCGAACGTGCGATAACGAGGATCAAGATTCAGAAAGATCAAAGCAATATGTGAGCATTGCCAAGCTCGTCTGGCGATTGCGCTCGCAATCATGAGGCGGGCAATCTTGGAGCTTCGAAAGCGCAGCTGAAATGGCGCAGCATCAGAGGGATGTCTACGCGAGTCTAGCAACATATTAGAAAAGGCGCCCGCAGCACCACGCAGGGCCGTCGGCTGCGCCGCTGTCAACTCGGCATCTCTGGCGGCGCCCGTGGGGGCCCCTGCGAGTTTGATAGCGAGCGCGAACTCGGCCGGATGAAGATTGCATCCGTTCTTGATCTTCCCACAAGCGATGCCAACCTGTCGCGTCGGGGCCTCGCTGCGGTTAACTGTCCTGAACGACTTTCCATCTTGATGAACAGAACTATCTTGAACTCCGCGGTGCCGGCGACGCTTGCATCGCCCGCGCGCGACGGGGCTTCTCCAATCAGAGCGTTGTCCGCACCGCGCCGCGCATAGATGTCCCACTCAGAATGGGAGACTCGAGACGACGTAAGCTTCACCAAGAGATATCGCAGACACAACTGCCAGAGACGTAGCGCATCGTTCAGGCCACGCATCATCTGCAGAAATTCTAGGCCGCACTCGGAAAAGTCGCTGGAAGCGTGTGTCTCCAGGAAAGCAAAGGTCTCTGAGATGAAGCCATACGTTGTCTGGAACTGGATTGGTGACTTTGCAATGTCGGGCATGGACACTTTGAGAACTCGGCATGCTGCTCGAAGATGATTGAAACTGCTGCGCCGGAGAAACGCGCTGCCCGCGCCCCGCCCCTCGATACCCCAGTCGTTGTTGACCGCGTCGTTGACAAGAAAATCTGGGACTGCCTGGTGGCTGTTGCGCTGCGTTTGGCGAGGAGATGCTCGCGTGGGCCCGGGAAGCCACGGCGGCGCAGTCTGCTCTTGATAATCAGTGACCAACTTCTGGCCGCTGCCTGCGCCCACTTCCACTTGCGTCCACAGACGCAGTGGATGGGCAACGTCGTCGCGAAACCGACCTTCTGGGTCTGACAGACGTCGTGATTGACAAAAGTGGCCAGCTCGGCGCGATCGGCCGAGGAAATGCCCGCCTCGAAACGAACTGCCCCCCCCCTCCAGGGGAAGGTCGTCCGTCTCCAAGTCGATTCCACATTAGAGGCCATCGCGGACGTGCATCTAGAAGCAGCTGCTTTTGTGCCAGGGCGCAGGCAGTGACGCATCGGCCGTAGTCGCTGTCCAACTGCCGTCAGCAGCGAGGTGGCTCTCCGCAGAAGGGAAAGCAGTGGCCATGAAGGTAAAGCCCGTTCCCTCCATTTTGCATCGCGCTATGGAAGCGGAACATTCACTCGATGACTTTGCAGGAGCGATTTGCCAGAAAGGAAACGAACCCTTGAGTAGAGTGCTGTTGATCTGTTGCGCGACAGCCGCGGCGGCGCGTCCGAAGTGCCGAGCCACGTCCTGCGCTCGCGCCCTTAACCTCCGGTCAAGGAACATCTACAAACCGCTGAGAATAGGTCCAAGGCTCGCCGCGACCCGATGCAACGCGACCCTGATTACTCGAGCAAATGCATCGAGGGTTGGACTGGCTGGGAAGACAGGCGCCCCCCGCCAGCCACCCCACTGGGCCCTGGCACCGCGCGCCCAGGGCTTCACCAAGGCAGACCGCGGACTAAAACGAAGAAACGGCTTTACTCAAGCGAAGAAACGACTTTAGTAAAGCGGGGAAGCGGCTTTCGTTAATCCCCCCGCCCAATGCATTCCGAAGAAAAAAACGGCTTAGTAAAACAAAGAGAGACCCCTTAGTAAAACGGAGATGTCTGCGGCAAAATTGCGCGCGGAAGTTTCGCTCCCACCGTGAAACATGGCGTGGGGGCCCAGGAACGAGGGCGGGGCGCAAATTCGCCCGCGGGCCAGGGCCCGTCGCCGCCGTCATCGCGACGTTCGTCGTCGACGCCGTCGCCGTTGCCGCCTTCGTCGTCGGTCGGCGCAGTCGCCGCAGTCGTCGTCGCCATCGCCGCCGTCGTCGCCGCGACGCCCGCGCTTTCGCCTTACTACCAGCGGCGGGTCGCGCGCGACCGCGCGCGCCATCGCGCGCGCGTCCGCCCCCCCGACGCGGGCCCACGCGGACATCGCGTTTATTCTTCCACCCAAGAACTTTAAGCAATCGTGCGAAAATTACGCCTCTGAGCATTCATAAAATATTCGCCCATCAGGTCGCGTCGGTCCTGTCGTTCCTGGATATATGATCCACAGAGCGCGTGGTCCTTGACCTGGTCAAACTAGAATGGCGGCGCCCAGTCGTCTTGATGAGCCTGCAATGCGTCGTCTGGCTGAGGTCCGCTGTACTCGAGCGTGGGCCAATCCTGAGCAGCTGGCTCTGCTTGAGCAAGAGCCCCCGCTCGTGCGGGTAGACGTGACTGGGAGGGCGCACTGCCTGTCGACGATGATGGCTGCGGACCGTGCGAGGGCCGCGACTTCGCGTCCAGTCTTTTGGCTGGCGGAACTTCGCGCGAAATATCATGCATGATGCGCGACGCGACTGCCACTGACGGCGTTGCCGGCGTCGCCGGGTACTTCGCCTCGCCCAGCCGATGCGAGCGAGAACGATCTGAAACTTGAGGCCTCCAAGATCGGCAGATGAGGAAGGTCGTCGGACACTTGAAAAGGTGGAACTGGATATTCAACAATCGGCTGATCATTCTCTTCCTCTGGGTAGTGAATCGTTTCGCCTGAATCGCCCAAGCGAAGACGCTAACGCCTGCTTCTGCTGGGAATCGATCGATCTCAGGCCTCACTTCGTTCGCGACGTCGGCTATACCGTCTGGCTCCATGTGCGCCCCAGGAATTCTGGCTGCCCTCGCGAGCTGGCATTGGCAGAGCGTTATGAACGCCAGCCAGTGAAGGATCACGTGCCATACTGGACAGGTCCGAGCGACTCCGCGCCCGTGTTCGGTCGCGCGCGATGCCACATGGAGTGTCATTCTTTGACAAACCGATGTCCGACCTGGATCGCGATCGGCGCCTTCGCTGCACTTGGCTGTCACCGGGCGGCCGCGGCGTTGAAGGCGCAGGCGGGTCGCGACCCCGAGGTTCGAGATCCCGGTCGTCGAGATCGCAGGGCAGCGCCGCGCCCGAGTCGTCGAAGGTGTCGGTATCTGGCGGTCAGATACTGGAGAGATCACAGGCGTCTGGGATCTCGCGCAGATGCGGGCGATCGTCTGCATCATCTCGTAGCAAACAAACAACGATCTCGTAGCGAACAAACAACGCGAACGACGTCTCACCCCGCGAGCTGCCATTGCGTCGCTCGGGGTTGAGACCAGTCTCTGGGTTGCCTTCTGCCACCCTATGCCGTAGACTGTTGCGCCGCTCCCAGGAGAAGAGCACGCGCAGCCAGTGCTGTCGCGGATGCTGTCGAGGTGAAATAGACGCAGGGACTTCGCTGAGATCTCTAAGGCGAACTTCAAAACGTGAGTTGGGCTCGTCCGCCTCCATGGGTAGGATGATCCACTTCTCAGCGTCGCTGCTCCAGACTGCCCACTGCATCCATCGCGACGCGAGGGTGATCTGCAAGGTCCCTGCCGCCCTGCGCTGACAGCGTCGAGCGGTAAACAATAACGCCGTCCCGCGGGTGCTGTTCAAATCCCAAGAAGCAGAGGTTAGCTCAGCGTGCGTTCGTGGCAGCGTCATTCTGACAGTCAGAGAACAAGACGCGATGAACCTTGCGACCAGAAGACGTGCTGCGAGGCTTGTCGCAGTGCACATGGCAAACATCAGAGAACTTGAAGAAACAACACATGAGAGACACAATACCCGCATGGGAGCGATGATGTCTCAGAGGAGCTTGGTGAGTGAAGCGCTGCCAATTGATATTGCCAGTGCTGGCTTCAGCGTCAACATCGAGAAGTACTGCTGGCCCTCTCCATCCTGGCGCCCTTCGGCGAAAACTGGCGGTGGGCGCAAACGAATGATGCTGCCTGCAGATCAGCGGGGCTGCCGGTCTGAAGCCTGGGCCTGTTGGCCAGGGCGAGGCGTCGTTCAACTGCCAGGCGGATGGCAACGCTCTTCGCGATCATGCGTTGGCATCCTGCACAGTCGCGCGCCAGCTCGGTGGTGACCGTGTCCTCGTCGTCCAGGGTGGAGTTGTCCAGCTCAAAGTAGCCCAGTGGAATGATGGCAAAAACTCCACCTGCTGGGGCGAAGCCGTTGAAAGTGATGCGAATCTTGCGTGGTGTGCATTGTGTGCCATGTAAGCTTCCTGCGTGAACTCCGTCTCGGATGCATATATAGCTTGCTCCTCACCGTCGCCGCGCATCTTGCGCAGTGTGAACTTTGAGCAAGTAGATCGGTTTCTCTGTGGGTCCCGATCTGGCATGCTTGCCTTGCTTGCCGGTGATCTTGGTCGCGTCGGAGCCTGCGGCCGCCCTCCTCAGCTGGAGCTTATCATCAGACTACCGCAGAGCCATGGCCAGCAAGGCCTCTCTCCCGCTACGCAACAAGCTCACGTGAGGTCCGAAAACACAGCCCCACGCGTCTATGACGCTGTTCGGGAAGGTCTCGGATGGATGACTCGGAAGCTCGTCGCCTCATTTGCAAAACAAGAGCTCGTCGATGCATATGATAAGGTCACCACCGAGAATAAAGAAGATGTCTGATTGCGCGATCTGGTTGGACAGCTGTGCGAGCGCGGACTTGACCTGCGGGCGGTGTAGTGCGAGCTAATAGCCACCGAAACGCTTGCACTTCGTCTTGATCATGCGCGCCAGGGTGTCGACGACCTCCTTCCTTGTTCTGGCCTGTAGCAGAGTGGTCCCTGTCTCGCAGCGGGTGCATGCCAGAACCGTCGATGAAGAAAATATCTACTCATCCAGATCGGCCCCGCGGAGTGTCGTCAGATCGCACTGCAGCCTTGATATCCACCCCAGGTGTTGGAAGCCTGGCGATGTCTGCGATCTCGGGCTCGTCGGCTTCACTGGGGGCCTCCGAGCCGCGCAGGGCCACCGCGTTGCCGCGGGGCAAGGTCGCGTCGCCAGAATTGTTCTCTGGGGGCGCCAGCGATGATGATCGCCGCTGGCGTCAACGTCCGAGAAGACCAATAGCTTGTCAGGAGAATCAGCTGGGGAGCCGTTCGGTGTCTGCACGCGTCCTCGGTTGACGTGGGGGGGCGAGCAGGGGCGCGGGGTCGATGGCCATGGCGAGCAATGCGAACCTGCAGCCGTGCGTCCTGGCGCTGACCTCTTCATGGGTGCCGACTGCCTCCGAGCCGACGTCCTCGCGCATGCCGCCCCCGTGGCTCATGGCGTAGCTCTTGATCGGCGAGACCCCACTCATCACCATTCAGGGCGCGTGCAAAGGCGCGGATGCACCTCCAGATCATCGGGTCCATGATCGCCAGGTCCCTGATCTCCGTCATCATCGTCGTCGTCTGGAGGACCGTCGGCAGGTGGTCCGCCGTCGGGCCGAGGAGATTTTCCCAAAAGTATCCTCCTTGCGTCTGTGGGTCCGAGGGTCGCCGCCTCGGGCGCCCGCGCTGCCTCGGCCGCGGCCTCGGCGGCGCGCCAGCTCTTAGCGCGGACCAAGCGGCTGCCGGGGCCGCGCGCGCAAGGCCCGTTGAACTTTTTGCCCGCGCCGGCACCGCTGGCAGACCCAGCGAATATCAGCACGAGCCCGCGGGTTCGAGGGCATATCTTTGATGGCATCGCCCGAGATGGCGGTGCGCAGCCGACGAGGGCAGACCATGGCGAGCGCGGCTTTCCTTGCAAGTCCCAGGCCCCTTGAACTGCAGCGTGCCGCGGTGGCCCGACGGACGGGCGCACGGCCGCAGCGCGCGTCGTGGCCTAAGATTGCTGAGCCAGCCAGTGGGTTTCATGATCGGTTTCGTAGCGCCAGGCAGGGCGCGGCCGATGCCGCACTGACAGCCACAGCGCTTGCTGGTCTTCAGGCCGATGAGAGGGGATTCCTTCCAGATGCCGCTGCTGCGAGGGTTCGTAGAAGCCACCGTGATGTTCGGCCTTCTCTGCTTGTCTGCGCAGCCACACAAGTGGGCCGCTGTACTCGACGCTTGGTTTGCTTCTTGTCCAGGTTCATCGCGTTCGAGGCGCGGGTCCAGCAGCGACGGCCAATGGGAAATCAACGCGGGTGCGTTCGGCTGCCAACGTGGACTTCCGTGAGCTGCCTGACCGCTGGTCCTGGAGGTCCCACGCGATGCGCTGTCCAGTTTACTTCGTCCAGCACATGTCGGGGATCGCCATGTCTCAGCGCGTCCGAGTGCAGGGCGCCTCCTTGACTGCTGCGGACAGCTAGCTTCATGAGACGGGTGGGATCATGACAGGCAGGAATGCATCGTCCTGAGAGTAGGAGGTCGCTCCGGCCACGCAGCATGACGCCATCGATGTCCACGGAATTGATAAACTTGTCCGTGGTCTTCGAGGGCGAGGCACCGTGGAAGATGTCGTTATCGTCGACGGAGTCCTGGAGCTCGGGCGGCGTCGAAGCTGGGGCCTGAAGAGGCGCGCAGCTGCGGCGGCCAAGATCGCAATGACTGCGCGGGCAGACTGGGGCGTGACAACTGGCGCAAGGCATGATTGTGATATTGTTCTCGGTCTGTCCGCATATCTCGCACTGCGCTATGCCGTAAAGGGTTAGGAAGTCTGCGTCGTCGTCGTTTGAACTCGAGCATCGGCGCCCGCCTGAGTTTGCACCTTGAGATAGCCGTCGCCAGGCAAGTCCCGGCAGCGGTTCAACGTCTGATATCGTTGGGAGCTAACGCTGGCACCGCGATGTCGTCGCGATTGCTTGAACTGCTCGTCGTGCAGAGTTCCCAAGTCGCGCGCGGCTGAGGGCTGCTAGCTGCCGCGAGAGCGGCTCGAGATGCCGCGAGACCGACGGAGACGCGCTCACTGAAGGTATGATGCGCGCGCCCCCTGCCCCCAGAGCCGCGATCGATGGGAACGAAGTGGCGCCCCAAGTCCGCCAGCAGGACGCGTGGGCCAGGAATCCGCCCATCCAGGTCCGGAGTGATAGGGGGCCCGTCGAGGTTGTCGAAATAGCCGACCATGGGCGTGACCTTCGTTCGTCTGACTGCGGCCGTGCTCGAGAAGAGAAATGGGCATCGGTCGCCGTCGCCACCGATCGTCGCGGTCGCGATGTTCGCGATGACGGGGCCGCGGTCGACGGGCGCGCGCGCGCTGACGCATGGCGCCTCGCGGGGGCCCCGTCTACGCGCGGGGATGACGTGTGTCCCTGTCGGCGGCGTCGCTGCGCAATCGAATCGAATCCACGTGGCCAGCTCACTTCTCGCGCGCGTGCCCGGGGGCGTCTGCGCGCCGGCAAGTTCCTCAGCAGCGCCAGGATGGAAAAGCATGCCCCAGACCTCCAGGCCCTCGACGGCGTGAAAACTGAAGCTGGCTCCCTCATTGAAGGAACCCGAAGCTAGACGTGGGGGCATCGAGAACGATGGCTTCTGTTCTGATCGAAAATATTCAGCGTCCTCGATGGAACTGGTATCGCGAGGGTCACCGGCCACGAGGTCTGAGAGATTGGCGCCGCTAACGTCGCTGGTCAGGAGGTCCCCCTCTAACTTGCTGAAGTCGGCGAGGTCGTTGCGATGGCGGGTGGGCTGAGGGGGCCCAGTTCGCGATGGCTGCCGCTGTCTCTCAGGCCGCGCCGAAACCCAAGGATAACAACCAGGACCGCTAAGATTCACAGGTGGCAGCGGGAATCTCTGAGCTGTCTGACTCGATGATGAATCGGGAGCCGAGGTTCGCGGAGGAACGCTGAACGCGTCGATCGTGAGCCACGAAGATTCGTCTGATATCTTCGTCCTGAACCTCTGGGAAGGCTTGCCACATTCGGCACCCCAGATAAAATAGGGTCTGTGCCGCAGGTCCAAGAGTGCGCACGAAGAGGTCGATGTCCAACAGCTGAGGGATCTGAGACGAGGCCGACTGAGCTTCCGAGGCTCGCGCTGGCGCCGGCTGTCCTGACGCAGAGGAAGATGAAGCAATGCCGTCCGTCTCGATGGTGATCGGGGCCTTCAGAAGATCGTCCACTTCAGCGGAGAAGATGCGCTCAGCTGCGGCATGGGTCTCCGAGGAGGTGATCAGAGGGCCGGCATCAACGTGCTCGGGAGCCTGACTCGGCTCGCTGGCAGCTCCACGGAAACCTGCATGAATCAATCCGTCAGCAAAGACAATGGTCTATGGATTAGAGCCGCGCCTCCAAATATCTGATTCAATCTAGTAGCCCTTGCCGTTCTTACGTCGTTTCTTCCCGCCGCGAGGGTCTGACCAACCCTATTTGCTTTGCTGCCTGTCTTGCCTTTGTCGTTGTGACTGAGACTGCCAAAACGACCACAGCCCGTCGAGGTGGAACGACCAACACAGCCACCTTGTTTACCCTTTGTTGGATGACTCTCCCGTGCTGCAGCCACGGGACGTACCCTTGCAGTGGCCTCTGCTGCCGGGGATAACGTCGGAGGGGGGAGTCTCGAGATCGACTGTAGTTCATGCTGAAGATGCTGCTGCTGGTCGTGATGCAAGAGCGCTGCCTGATGCTGGAACGGTGCCTTCTTTCCGTGGCTGGTCGATGCAATGCTGATCATCACCGGTCCACCCGTCATCGTGCCAAGAATCATCACACCAGCCGTCATCGGACCAGGTGTCACCGAACCACGTACTGTGACCCCAAAAACCATCATACCGAGAATCATCATGCCAGCCGTCGTCGTCCCAGCCGTCGCCGTACCATGTGCCGTCCTCCCAAGGTCGGTGCCGTCGGCCAGATCGCCAGCCGACCGTGGGGATCTGTGCCGGGCTTTGGCGCTTGGCCAGGCGCATGAAGTGATCCTTGAGGTCATCGTGGCGGTCGAAGTCTCCATTGACCAAAAGCATGATGTGATCTACCTTGGACTTCTCGGGACCGAAATGCTTGAGAAGCTGATGAGTGAGGGCAACACATTTACGACTGAAATTGCAAAGGCAATTCGTTTCCTCGTATGTGTGCTCGGACTCCGACATGTACTCGAGGAGGGGAAGCCTGCCGCGTCTGCGGTCCTAGAACTGATCGGTCATGCCCGTCGCAGTCTGATGAATGTCACCGCCGTATCTGCCAGAAAGGGTCAGCATCAGAACCTGAATGCCACTCTCGGTGGCTGGGAGCAGGCATTTGCCGAGAACGTAGAACTGCTGCGGCTCTCAAGGGTAGGCCAGCGCCGCGTCGCCTTGGAGGTTGATTCCTGCCTGGGTCGCGATCTGGAGTCCAGGAGCCATCTTGTAAGACCGACCCTGGAGTCAGCCCGCTACTGCTGTTCCAACTTGATCTGCATTGCAATCAGGCGGGTCATCCGATACCACATTCTAAGACTCCCCAAGTATCGTCGGAAATGATAGTGCATAAGGGTCGGTCTCCACCCTGGCGGTGCGCATTTCGTGTACGCATCTAGCGAGGCCGGTGTGCTCGGACATGAAATGTTCGGTCTCGATCTGCGAGTGGAAGTTCGTGTCCTATGCGGGCGTGTCGCCGTCCTGGTGATTCTGAAACAATCGTTGCTGTCTCGGGGCGGGAAGAAATGATGCCGCCAGCAGGTAGCGGGTGGAGCTGGATGAACCAGCTCCGCTACCAAACTCGACCCCGCTCTGTGAATTGTATATATACATATATATATGTATCCTCTCTCTCTCTCTCTCTCTCTCTCTCTCTCTACTTGCTCCAAACTACATTGTGGGGGGAGGCCGACAATGTTACACATACCTATACGACCACCCTTCGGGTGAGAAGGAGGTTGTGGGGGGGAAGGGGGGGGAACCAACATCTGACTCAATCGATCTCACTATCGATCTCACTCAACGGGACACCACGTGACACCTCGGGACACATCGGGATACTTGTCGATCTCACTATCGATCTCACTATCAATCTCACTCAACGGGACACCACGGGCCACCACGGGCCATCTTGGGACAACTCGGGACACCTCTCGATCTCACTATCGGTCTCACTATCGATCTCACGATCGATCTCACTCAACGGGACACCATCTGACACCACTGGCAACCACGGGAAACCTCGGGACACCACGTCGATCTCAATATCGATCTCACTACAAATCTCACTATCGATCTCACTGAGCGGGACACAGCGAGACACCACGGGACACCTGTCGATCTCACGATTGATCTCACTATCGATCTCACTTTTTGGGACATCATAGGACACCTCGGGACACCTCGGGGCACCACATCGATCTCAAAATCGATCTCACTATCGATCTCACTCAACGGGACACCACGGGACACCACGGGACACCTGTCGATCTCACGATTGATCTCACTATCGATCTCACTTGTTTGGACACCACGGGACACATCGGGGCACCACATCGATCTCAATATCGATCTCACTATCGATCTTACTATCCATCTCACTCAACGGGACACCACGGGACACCACGGGACACCAGGAGACGCCGCGGGACACCGCGAGCCACCGCCGGACGGACGGACGGGCGGGCGGTGGAGAATCATTTGTTCTGACTTCGCCCTAGCATCGGCGGACACCACGGGACACCACGGGGCACCGCGGGACACCGCGAGCCACCCCCGGACGGACGGACGGGCGAGCGGGGGAGAATCATTTGTCTTGACTTCGCCCTAACAACGGCGAGTTCATTCCTCTCGCGCGCCCACGCAGCTTCGCCTCGACCGCACGCACGACACGAACGAAACGAAACGATTTCCCGGTTGGGGGTCTCCGTTTCACTGCGATCTCACCCCCCGACCTCCGATTCTAACACCTCCTCCTCCTCCTCCTCCTCCTTCTCCTCCTCCTCTGCTTGGACCGCCCAGTCCCTCGGTCGCACGCGCTGAGCACTCCACCGCCACCCAGGCTCGGAGCAAAGCGAGGTGAGAGATCACGGCAACTCGAAGTCTTTGCCCTGGAGCCAATGATCGGAGCTGCGCCCAGCCGTGGCGACGAGGGGGGCCTCCGAAGGCCAACCATCGTTGTCTCAACTGGCCCTTCTCTGACTGGCTCACCCTCCTGCGGGCCTCCTCCACCTCCTCCTCCTCCTCCTCCTCCTCCTCCTCCTCCTCCTCCTCCTCCTCTGGAAAACAAAGGGCCCTGGCCTGCTGGGGCCTTCCGTGCGCTTACCTTGCTTGGGTCTGCCGCTGGGGCGCGATACGGCCACCAGGGGCACTGAAGGGCTGGGACGGCACGATGCAAGGGTAGGACGACTCGCCAGATGGCTCCTCTGGTGCATGCATCCCTGCAGTCGGGCGACGTACCACAACAACCATAACAACAACAACAACAACAACAACAACAACAACAACAACAACAACAACAACAACAACCAGAAACAAATTGCATCATCAACAACAACAGCAGCAACACAAACAACAACACCAACAACAACAACACCACCAACAACAGCACCGACAACAGCAACAACACCACCAACACCAGCACCAACAACAACAGCAACAACAACAGCACCCTCATCAACAACAACGACAACAACAGCAGCAACAACAATAACAAAATTAACAACACCACCAACAACAACACCAACAACACCAACAACAACAACAACAAAACCACCAGCCACAACAACCTACTCTGGAGGTCTCCCCGGGCCACCAGAGACCTCCGAAGGCACAAGAAACATAGGAAGCACAGCATGAACATAAACTCTCGGGGGGCCGAACGGATTTCTTGGCTCGGCGCCGAGCCCCCTCCCTGGCGCGCGAAGCGCGCCAAGGGCGGCGCTACAAGCGCTGCCAAAGTGGCCCAAGCGCGGACCCGGGAAATCCGCGCGCTGCTCCGAAAATTTGCGTCTGCTGGCGCTCCTCCTCGGACAGAACGAAATTCAAACGCTCAAGATCAGCCCTCGATCAACCCTCGATCCGCAAACGATGAACCCTCACATTAAAACGCCGACGTCCAGCTCAAATCCTGGATCCTCGAGCATCAGCCCTCGATCAACGACGATCCGCGCCACCACGAGGAGCTGCAGCATGGCGTTGGGGCACACGCCCTCCTGCACCCAACTGCCGTGCGGCAGGCAGCTGCAACTGGTGACGTTGCCCTGGCGCCAACCCACGGTGGTGCACTCGTAGGTGTCGCACTGCGACGCGAGGTCCAAACAACGGGTCCTCGTCATGTCCCTGGGCAAGGCAGAAGGCAACATCGAGAACACGAAATGTCGGGGGCACTTGTCGATATCAATGTTCCGTGCCTGGGGGTGTTTCGGGTGTCCGTCCCTCTGGGGGCTCCCTACAGACTCAGACTCCTAGGAACAGCTCATTAACGTCAGCTCATAGACTGAACGGACAACTGAATTTAACTCATTCAGCACAGCAGTTGTGTGGTGTGTGTGTGTGTCGGACCAGGAGGTGTGAGTATATTGTGCAGTGCTACGAGGGTGGTGAAATGCTGCTGTCAGCTTTGGGCCGTGGTGCGTGCGTGCGTGCGTGGGTGGGGGGGGTGGGAGTGCGGGGGATGTGTGTGTGGGTGTGGGTGTGGAGGTGGGTTTTGGGTGTGGGTGTGGATGCGTGTGTGGATGAGGGTGTGTGGGTGAATGGGTGCGTGGTCGTGTGCCACACACCTTCCCACTACCCCCACACAACCACAAAAGCAACCCCGCGAAAACATGCAAAACGGACCAAAACCCACGCATGCGGAATGCCACTTCCTCCATGAAACTCCCAAAGCGCACCACGTTCGGCCATGCTGGCCGCAGCATTCGGCAATCGCGAAACGGGCAAAGACACGGCTGGTCGGCGACCAACCTTGCGGGAAGCCATTGCGACTTGCAGCGCCGGTTCCAGGAGCTGCACAAACTAGTATCGAAGGCGGCGCTTGTTGCCGATGCTGCCGACAACATGAACTACGCCCTGGTCTCCGCTCTGCGGACGCCGGGCAAGTCTATGAAGCGCTCGACCCGAAGTGCGTGAAAGAATCCACGGATGCCATCTTCGCTGCAGCGGGGTACCAGAACAGCCCAGGCAGGACCGTCCCAATTATGACAACACCATGTTTTGCAACACGGTCGGGCGGCAACGTCTTACAGCGGCATTATGACCGCAGTTTGGGATTTCAACGTTGGTTCTCTGCTTCGATGCACAGTGCTGTCTCAGAGAATACCGTATCAGCACCATGTTCGGGGGGCCTGTTTCTGGAATCGGCCTGGACGTTTGCTCGGCCAAGTTGGAGCGCGAATTTGACAAACACCTTTGGCCGCGATTGCGCCAGGCTTCGGGTTGTGGCTGACGGGCCCGCGCCGTTGCCGCATCCTTGCCGCCAGATTAGCCGACGATGTGATATTTCTCAATGTTGGTTCTGCAGACGGTTCTTATGGGATTGCTTCAAGAGTTGTAGTCGTCCTCGTTGAATATCGAGGCCAACACCGAGGTATTCGCCAATGATGAATGTGTGACCGCGAACTTCCTAGATGGTGGATTCACGTATCCTTTACAAATGGTTCGTCTGCCCCCCGCCCCCACACATCGTGCACGACCCGGCCTGCTGGGCCTGTGACGTAAAACTGCGGGTCAAGCAGAGGCCCTGATATGACGGCAAGCTGACAAAAATCAAGGACAATCTGCAGCGGGATCTCGAAGGCCGCTGTGCATGAACAAAACAGCTCAAGCTTGCTACGGCTTCATTCGTGCTGTCGCGTTGCATGTATATTTTTCAAGTGCACATGATCGTGTCCGTCTAGATGTTATCAGAGCTGCCTGACACCGAATCCCAATCCACGATGACAGATTCCATACTGCGGTAGCAGCCTGTAGCATGATGTCAAAGTTTCCACAACGTCTACCAAACATATTATTCGGAGACGTAGCCCTGGAATTGCATTCGATGAGAGCGGACAGCACTCGCCAAGCCATCCTGGCTTCCATACGCCTGGCCGTGCGGCGAGAAGCAAACATCGTTCAACCTTACTGGCGAGAAGTCTTGGCAAGAGAGCTGGCTTGCGACGTGTTTCTTCTTCTGTGGACTTTCTTGACGTCGCTGTGGAAAGTTGTGCGATAGCGACCGCGTTCACCCTGTTTCGTTCCCTTCCCCTGTCGCCTGGACGGGCAGACAGCAACAGTGGCGTCCATAGCTGCTTCGGCCCATATGCATCTGGCCCCAGTTCGTGCGGAGCGCGGGCCCGCAGCAGCATGTGTTCAAAATACTTGGTGCTCCATTGTGAGTCAGACCCGACACGAAGTGGCAGAATCATGATTGCGCATTTATTTTCGAAAATTATAGTGCCGCTCGTGCTTACGACATCAGCTATGCACAAGAGAGGCGGGTGTGGGTGTGCGTGTGCGTGTGTGTGTGTGTGTGTGTGTGTGTGGGTTGGTTTGGGTTGGTGTGTGGGTGTGGCTGTTAGGGTGTGTGGGTGAGTGAGTCGGTGTGGGTGTGGCTGTGTGTGTGGCTGTGTGGGTGTCTGGGTGTGGGTATGGGTTTGTGTGCATGCGTGTGCGTGGATGGGTTGCTGGCAGTTGTAGGCCTGGCGCTGAGGACATATTGCTGGCAGTCTTAGGCCACCGGGAAGAGGTTAGGTTGCTGGCTTTTGTTTCGGCCACGGAGTGAGGATATGTTGCCAGTAGTTTTCTTTCCAGGAGGTGATGGTACGTGGCTAGCAGAGTTGAGCCAGGGGGGCGAGATGACGTTAGCTGGTAAGTCTAGACAAGGCCAGTAATGATTTGTTGCTGCCAGTTGTAGGTCAGAGGCATGAATGTATGTTACTTGAACGTGCGCGCCAAGGCGGTAAGGATATGTTGCTGGTGCGTTTAATTAGATGCTTGCACTTGTATGCCAGGGGGGATGGCTCCTCGAACCGAACTTACACAACTATGAATGCATGCTACTACACGCAGGAGCCCATATCGTTCGTGTCCGAGCTACCTTACAGTATTCAGTCTATATCGTATTGCATCACAATACAATGCCTCGCAGCAGAGAGGTAATGCAGCAAACACTCTGTACACCATATCATATCAGCAGATACTTGATGCAGCAATTGACTCGTCATCCCCCTCGGTTCTTGCGCGGAAGAGTTGCGCGCGCGCGCTCCGCCACGGGAGGGGGCACATGTTGCTTACAATTCGAGTTCGGGGTGGATGCTTTGCTGGGATGGTTTTGAGCCTGGGCAGTGAGACATTGTACTGGCAAGGAGCTCGTGACCTCGAGCTGCCGAAAGCTGTTGTTCTCGGTGCTGGAACATCTGGGGCGACGGCCAACGAACGCGTGCGCTCGAGCCCAGAGGTCTGGACCCCATCAGTGTTCGATGTCGGCAAAAACAGACCCAGCCCCGCGAGATTCGGGGATGGAAAGAACCCCCCCTCTAATAGAATGTGGTTTAGCGAAGACGACCTCGGACCCAGACATGCCGGGCGCAAGCCTGGAAGATGACGGCCGCGGCGCCCTTCCGAGAACCGAGGACGGACAATACACGGATCGACGCGTCAGGGTAGGGGTCCTGTCTACCCCCGAGATTCTGCCGAATCGAGATCCCGAAGATAGGGGACCACATGCGAACCCTACCCCTACCCCCCACGAGTTCTGCGGGGGAGGGTGGGGTTCACGTCGCTCGGAGCTCCCGAGTGAAGTGAACCCTACCCGGTACCCTCCACCTCAGAAATCGTGGGGGGTAGGGGCAGGGTTCGCACGTGGCCCCCTAGAAGATGTGTTCGCCCTTTGGCGCGCGGCTGGTCGGAAAGGGGGGGCGCGGGTGTCCGGGCACCTCGGCCAGACCTCCAGAGATCTCCAGGGACTTCGCGGGGGCCTCCCACCCCGTGTTTTATGTGTCATCCCCGCCTGAGGGGGTGGGCACCGTCTCTGAACACCTCCCTGTTGTAGCCCTCGAAATTCCCGTCGTACTCCTCGGAACAAGGCGAGGTGAGACAGTGGCATCTCACAAAGGGGCCCACGGACCCCTCCCGGGGTCCACACGCACAGGGCTTCCGAGCTGCGTCCTGCAGTGGCGACGAGGGGGCCAACCGAAGGCCAACTACCGAGATCTCGACTCGACCTCCCCTCAGATCGGGAACTGCAGAAAAATGCAGCATCGCAGAACAACGCCCCCAGAGCCCCGGACCTGCTCTTTCTGCACCAGTTTCCGAAACGGCTCCACCTGACAGGGCCCCGGGGCACGAAACTGGGCGGACATGCCCGTCCTGAGGCGACTGCAGCTCCAGGGATCTCGACCTCCTCCGAGCTCCTGTGACCTGACGAGGTTGTGCTCGCCGTCGAAGAGCTGCGGGGGCTCGGAGTCCTGCTCGAACCGAGAGGCCGACAGCCCGAGCGTCAGCGCGGTCCAGCCGAGGAATCCGCAGGGCCGCCCCCCCCTGGGGCCCAGTCGTCGCCGTCGTCGCCGTCGCCGCCGTCGTCGTCGTCGTCGTCGTCGTCGCCGTCGCCGTCGTCGCCGTCGTCGTCGTCGTCGTCGTCGTCGTCGTCGTCGTCGGGCGCCCCTGTGCGAAACCTCTGAGTAGTTACTCGACAGTGGACGCCTCGCTGCCCATCGGCCGTGGGCGGCCTTCGGCAGCCTGCCGACGGCCCTCGGCGGGCTTCGGCGATGCCCTGACGCTCTTCGGCGGCTCTTGGAGGTCTTCTCACGGCTGTGGATGCCAGGACAATCGACCTCTAGTAGGCCTATCCTTGACTGATAGATGTGTTTACCATGTGCTACAAATATCCGAAAAGTGCTAAACATGCTTTATACATCTTTAGACCTGCTTGAAACATGTGGTAGGCATTTGGGAAGTATTTCGCAGCACGCTTACTCTCCTTCAGCCGACTTCCAGAATCTCACGCTCTTCGACGGTCTTCGGCGGCCTTCTGGCGTCAAATGCCGTTAAGCGAGGCAAGCACAACCTGCAACTCGGGCCAGCCGAGATCAAGCACACGGAACGTCGCAACAGGCGCCCGAATAGACACCCCTGAAAACTCCAGACCGCCCCATCTCTGCTCACAGCCGCGCAACCTCCGTGCCCCAAGGGGGCCCGAGAGGGCTTCTGAAATGTCCAAGAAACTCCCCAAGACGACAATGAGGGGCCCGATTCGGCCCAACGGAATTCCTAAACGGCGCATAATTCCGCAAGGCTGACAAACATGCCCCGAACGACAAAGATCCAAAATTTGCTGATGTGTGTGCCGATGGGCCACTCTGTAATTCAACTACCCTCGGAAATAGCACGGAAACCACGGGCATCCACTTGAACTCCATCTACATCAAGTGCTCTGGTCAAAAATTGCTGGGCAATCCTGAGGTAGCGCCGGCGGCAGGAACCGAAGGCCGCGATATACCAAGACAATAAGAAATCTCAACCTGCGGACCCAGCTTGCTGCGCCGTCTGCGCTCTGAGACCATACCTGGCTGAATCCTGTCTTATTCTCGCTCAGCATGTCCGCACTCATGATACTCAGCCTGTCCAGGAGCGAGGGTTCAGTATCCTTATCGTACTGAGCGATGAAAGTCGTTCTTTGCAGGGCTTTCCGCCGCAGACGCCGATGACACCGGTCACCAATGATCAGGATGGGTGGGTAACCAAAAAGCACTACCGCCCACGCCTGGGCAACAATAGTCGGTTAAGCACAGTGTAGCGCAAGCGAATATTGCACATATGTGATGTA
Organism: Prorocentrum cordatum; assembly: GCA_963575745.1. Taxonomy (NCBI): domain Eukaryota; class Dinophyceae; order Prorocentrales; family Prorocentraceae; genus Prorocentrum; species Prorocentrum cordatum. The sequence goes on from CAUYUJ010018738.1 coordinate 386,794, forward strand.
TAAATATTTACACACATATACATGTGCACCTGGATATATAAAGGTATTTGTATATTGTTATATATGTTTACATGTGTATACGAAACTCGTTAGCACGCGTTGGCACCAAACGTTTGTTTTAACACCAAACGCTGGTGCAATGTATGTTGGTGACAACTGTCGTGCAGCATGCGCTGCGAAACCCCTTGTGGTGCAATCGACGTGGTGTAATGTACGAGGAACGATTTATGTTGGACAATCATTGTGGGATTACCTACGTGGCGCAACCTATGTGATGCGACGGATGCAATACAATGTATGTTGTGCAATCAGCGTTGTGCAATATACGCGGTGCAAAAGATGTGGGGCATTTTTTTTGAAACGAAATCTGTGTGGTCCAGTCGTCGTGGCGCAACCGATGTGGTACAATATCGGTGTTGTGTGTAATTCATTTCGGAAAAGATTAGAGGTGTAAGTGCCATGGCTCGCGCGATCATCCCACCCACCTCCCGCAACTTGGTTAGCAAAACCCACCCAACTCAAATTGCGACGAATGCGTGGTGTACGTTGGCGCATCGGCGCGGCCGCGCTAACCCGCGCACGCTCGTGCGCACAACTGCCAGCTGGTTTGAAGCGACAGACGCCGCCACGGTGGTGTTCATTTCCGAACATATCCCACTGGGCAAATCAATGTGAAATGGTGACCTGGACGGGCGAGGTATCACGTCGACGTCGACAATGGTAAACACGGTGTTGATCATACCGATGATGGTAAGGACGCTTGCTATGACAGCGGCAGCGACAACAACAACAACACCGATGCTGATTACACCGGTGACGATGGTACTGTTCTCGCGCCGTTGATGAATATGGCAGGAATTGGGCATGCGCGCGCGGCCGACGCGCGCGAATGACCCGCATGGAGTTTGTCGACAGGGATCGCCCCCCCCCCCCCCCCCCAAACACAATCGCAAGGGCGTTCCAATAACTTCGGCACGCGGCGCGAACAGGCCCGTTTGGTCGGATGTGGTGAACGTGCTGAAGAAAAAACGATGGTTCCCCTAAGCATTCGCAAGGGCGCGCGCTGACATTTTTCCGACAACTGATGATGCAAAACGATAGTGCGTTCGGAAACGCTTCGGGCCACTCAGCGTGAAAAGCCATGTGGGACCTTGGGTCTTGAATGATTTCGGCACGCGCGTGCGACGATGCACGGGCGTGCAATTCGTGACATGTTGCACGCAAGGGCGTTCGAACGATCTCGATACGCTCGCGCGAAAGGCACGTTTCGTAGAATTGGATTACAATGTAGAACAATTCAGAACTCGCAGGAACGCGGGAGTTTGCTTCTTGGATGAAGAGCCCTGTAGCGAAACCGTTTGTTGCTGTTGTGTTTCGGGGCACTTGATTCGGAACCTTAAAACACCTACGGTTGTGGATGGACACCTGCTTACGCGCGCAATGACGCGCGCGTGCGCGCGTCGTCCCAAGCGTTCCAAAACACTCCTGAACGCGCGCAGGACATGTTTTGCCGGGGGACGACAGCGAGAAACGATAAGGGACTGCCTGGGCCGGTACGACGATAACCGATATGGGCGATGGGCGATAAACGATGGGGCGATAAGCGATATGGGCGAAGGGGCACAATCGCACGTGAACTGCGATGAAAAAAGGTTGGCCATTAGATCCGGCGCACGCGTCGGGGTGGGGGAGTGCAACTTCGAATGCCCTTCTAGAAAAGGCACTTGTATGTTTGCAATCGATGTGATTCAACCGATGCGTCGCAATGTTTATGGCGCAACGAGTGTAGCGCAACGCGCGTTGCGCAGTCTTTGCGCAGCAGTGCGCAGCAGAAGACGTGGTGACATCGATGTGTTACCACGAATTATCCAACAAACTACGGTTGCCAATTCAACCGTTCGAAAAATCATCCCGCCCGACCACCCGCACATTGCTCGCAAACCCCATGCGGCGGCGATTGCGATGAATGCGCGGCGCGTGCTGGTGCATCCACGCGGCCGCGCTAGCCCGCGCATGCTCTCGCGCGCAGCGGCCGCATAGTTCGGGGCGGCCGACGCGGCCGCGGCGGCGCAGACAGCTGGGCACTTGCCAGTTGGCTCTTCACTGCGTGTCGGCGACTTGGGCGGGTCCAGTTCCACGGCGACGCCAGTGATGGTAGACGCGATGAGAATTGTGGCGACGGCGGCAACGATGATGACGATGACGACGGCGCGGCCGACGATGCCGCCGATGCTGATCGCGACTTCGACGATGCCGTTCTCACGCCAGCCATGCATGTTCGGGAAAGGGTTGGACATGCGCGCGCGGCCGACGCGCGCGATCGGGGCCCGCGACCTCGCCGTCCCCCCCGCGACCCGGCCCGCGACCCGCCCGCGACACCCCCGCGACAAACCCGCGACCCACCCCGCCCACCGCCCGCGACCCACCCGCGACTCATCCCGCGACCCGCCCCGCGACCCACCCACGAACCACCCGCGACCCACCCGCGAACCGCCCGCGACCCACGTGCGACCCAGCCCGCGACCCACCCGCGACCCGCCCGCGACCCACCCGCGAACCCGCCCGCGACCAACGCGCATTGCTTTAACGAGCAAATCGGCGCCTGCGGCGGGGTTTCTTCAGATCTTCGTAGACTGCCAACAACCTCGCCGCCCTCTTATTCTCAACCGCAACTGCAGGGTGCTACGTGTGTGTATATATATATATAAAGATAGATAGGGCGAAGGAGAGAAAGAGAGAGAGAGAGAGAGCGAGAGAGCGAGGGAGAGAGAGAGAGAGAGAGAGACATATAAAAAGAGAGAGAGAGAGAGGAAACAAAAATGAGTGAGAACGAGGAGAAAATCAACAACAAAACATGTGCGAGATAAATACGTATATCGATGTCTATAAATCATACATGCAGTAACGATGTGTGATGTATCCTAAGTGAACAACGTAGGTGGTCCAATCCCAGTTGTGCAATATATGTTGCGCAGCCTGTGTTGCGCAGTCTACGCGGTGCAACGTTCGTCCTGCAGTATACGGTGTGCGATGTATCACGTGATGTGGCGCAACGTGTGTGGTGCAACCGACGTGGTGCAGTGCGCGTGGTGAAATATACGGCGTGCAGATTACGTGGCGCAATCTACGCGGCGCAGTCTACGTTGTGCAATGCAGGCGGCAACGGGGCGGAAACAGCGAGCGCGGGGCCGCCGGGCCGCGAGCCAGGCCCAGACGACGGGCGGCGACGAGGCGGCGACGGCGTTGCACGGAACAGCCAAACAGCTAGCCAAGCCCAGACGAGAGGCGGCGACGGGGCGGCGACGGCGAGCACGAACCCGCCTTGCCGCAAGCCAGGAACTCCCTAAAACACAAGCAAGACCCCCTTTCAGTGCAAGCACGATTTGGGGAAGATGGCTGCGTGTATGGATGCGTATATACACACGTATAAATATATAGGTGTGTGTATGTATGTATGTATGTATGTATGTATGTGTATACATATGTATATATGTACATGTATATGTATATGTATATGTATATATATATATATATTATCATACGCACCTTTCCGAGGGAGTAGAGCTCAGAGGCGACTAGTGCGCACGCGTCCGCGATTTTTCTGGGCGTTTCGCTCGGGACATCCTCGACACTCTGAATACCGGTGGCACCCCTCACGCAAATCGCGACGTCAGGGTCCAAAAACTCATGGGAAATTCAACATTTTAACATCAAGCGTTCAAAAACACATGGTAATTTCAATAATTGTGACCCCGATTCTCAGTGAATGGCGGTTTCGCTTGAAAAATCCTTCCAACATCGAGCCCCAGACCCCGCCTCGGAGCCTCCTGGGGGCCTCCTGGAACCTCCTGGGGCCTCCTGGGCCTTCTGAACCTTCTGGCACCCCAGACCCCGCCTCGGAGCCTCCTGGGGGTGTCCTGAAACCTCCTGGGGCCTCCTGGGGCCTCCTGCGGCCTCCTGGAGCCTCTTGGGGCCTCCTGAAGCCTCCTGGGGTCTCCTGGGGCCTCCTGAGGCCGCCTGGGGCCTCCTGGGGCCTCCTGGGGCTTCAGAACTACATGCACACAGAGACACAAATCACGCCCAACACATCACACGCTAGACAAACATAACACACACACACACACACACACACACACACACACACACACACACACACACACACACACACACACACACACACACATACACACACAACACCTACAACACACAAAAGGCACGCACCACACGAAGCATACATCACAAACACACACACACACACACACACACGCACAACACTCACAACCCTGGGGCCGCCTGGAGCCTCTTCTGGTATCCAAGTCGGGCCTCCTAAGGCTTCCTGGGGGCCCTGGTACACACATCGCAAAGTGTGGCAACCCCACTTGCGCTCGAGTGCGACTTCGATGTTGCATGTCACTCCTGCTTCAAACGCCCCTTCAGCTTTTTGTATGAGCCTGGGCACACACGTGTGTATATACACACGTGTATGCGTGCATGCGTGCGCGCGCGTGCATGTGCGCGGCCGCCCCCCCCACACAAAAAAAACATGCATATGTATCAGCTTCTGTTTTCCTCAACATGTTTTATTCCTCCTCTTCCTCCTCCTCCTCCTCCTCCCCTCCTCCGCGCCCCCATCCCCCTGCTCTGCGCGCTCCTCCAGTTAGCGGCCTTGCCAATAGATTTCCCCCAAAAAAAAAACTTGCAAGGGGTTGCTTTCACAAAAAAGGACACCACCTGAAAACATGTACGCCCTTGATACGTTGAGCGGTGTTCGCTAGGGAACCACATGACAAAGAGATGCCCCTGATATGGTGCTTGGTTTTCGTCGGGGAACCGTATGAAAACACATGGATTCCTGAAACGTGCTGGTTTTCCGGAGAAGGGCACCACCTTCCAGCTTTGGCCCGAAGTCCACGCCCCCCAAGGGCAACGCGCCAAGCCAGAACGTCAATGGAAACACAAATATTCCTGATACGCGGGGAGGCTTTCGCCAAAAAAAACGCATGAACACATAGATGCCTTTGCACAACGGATGGCCATCGTCGTCGGCAACCATGAACACGCGCAGATATCATTGATGCGTCGGGTGGTTGTCGCCCGGAAACCCTGCGAAAACTCTAATGTTTCTGATGCGTTGCGTTTCCGTGCACGGGCGCAACCCCCTGCGCCCCCGGCCTCGTCGCAGCGCGCCCGCGTCCAGAAAATCAGAAAAATATTGAGTAACTGCGCGTTTTTTGTTTATATATATCTATATGTAAGCGGCATTGCGGAAAACCTTTCAACCGCAACAAGTATACCTGTGTTGCCACGCGGCTGCCTTGACAAGGCTCTGAATATACATCGAGAATCAGCGCGTTTTGTGCGCGTGGGGCTTCAAAAACAAAATATTTAAAAATATAGCGGTTGTGCGGGTGTCGCCCGGTTTCCACGCCAACGCCTCATGGACCCCTCTGCGTCTAGTCCTGGACAGCAGACCTCGGTCAGCCGATTGGGAGACGCGGACAGCAGACAAAGACGGAACAGGCGCATCAACATTATGAGGTTGACGACGACGCAGTTTCCTGGGAGGTGGCGTTTGCGGTTGCTGCTATTGCCCGCGCCCTCAGCGTTGTCTGGGTAACCACTGTAGTGTCGATCAGCACTTAGAATTACGAAGGGCAGCGTGGGCCGCCGGCTGCCCCGTGCCGAAGCGGCCGCACACTTAATTCGTAGCGTCGCCATTCATGTCGCCGCCAAAGCTGACCTGATCGCCGTCTGCATCGGCGAGCGCGGCGGCGAGGTCCTGGCTGCCGGGCGCGGCGGCTGCGCCGCGGGCCTCCTCTTGGGACGAGATGGAGAGCTCGATCTCGCCCTCCGGGGTGCTCCCGAACGACCTCGCCCATCCGATGCGCTTCGGCAGTGGGGGGGCGGGGCTCGCGGGCCGCCGCCTCGCCACTGCCGCCCTCGACGCCATCAAGGGGGCCCTTTTTCTCCGATAGAGGCAGGGGCGCAGAGCCCTTGTCCAGCCACGCCGTCATGGAGCGGAGCTGCTTGTCCCTGAGCGCACGGCGTTCCTCGGCGCCCCTCCGTCGGGGCCCTCGTGAGGCCAAGCAACTGCTGCGCGATCCATGCCATCCTGCTTCGCGTGGTGGACCAATCGACCTCCACCGCGTCGTGCCATTGCGGGTAGCCGGGAGAGGTGAATGCCACGGTACGCGTCCGGTCGCGGTCATTGTAGTGGACGCACTCCGCCACCACTTCGGTGCAGCGGCACTCACGGACAGTGGCGTCGCCCACTGCGGGGTCGCCCGACACCCACGGCGGGCCCGGGAAGCCTGGCGCCAGGAAGGGGATCCCGGTCTTCTGGATTAGGACGAAGGCGGGCCAGAAACACAAGGTGAACTTGTCGTGGGGCCAACCAAACAGACACTGCTCACCGCCCCAATGCGTGGCTGGGCGGTTTTATGTTTGGGGGGGGGTCAATGCAAACACAAATAGCATCGCCCCATTTTACGCGACGAAGCCACCGTTCCTTCAGCACGTACTGGTGTGTCGCAAGGCTCCTGCAACCCTCAGAGATTCCCATGTTCAGAAATTATTTAACGGCCCGGACCCCCGGTTTCCTATGCGCCACCAGGCCCTCTTGTGTGCTCTTGAACGTTCGTAGAATGTCGCGTGGGTCTCTGCCAACAAGGCCCCCAAATACGCACAGAGTGCAGCAAAAAGGCTCAGGAAAACCACGAAAACTTCCGAGACGACAGAAGAACTCTCCAAGATGTCCGAGCTAGCCTCGTAACGACTTCAAAGACCCCCCACAATCCTCAATGGAGCTCCAAGAGCCTCCAAGAAAGTCCCAAGAAACAGAAATCGTCCAATCCCTTCGGGGAACATACATCTTGGGCATTGCCGCCCTCCTGGTCGTCACAGCGTCCAAGTCGGCCCAAGAAGTCTCCACGATCGCCCAAACCAGCCCCAACAGGCCATCCAGAAGAGCCTCAAGCGGCCCAGGGGGGCCACAAGACGGCCCAAGAGGTGCCCAAGACGGCCCATGAGGGCCCGAAGACGGCCTATAAAGGGGCCCAAGAGGGGGAACACGAACAGAGAGTCCGAGCTTTCCGCCCCAAGAGGCGCCCAGGAGGCCCCAAGAGGGCCCAGGGGGCCCCAACAGGCCCCCAAGAGGCCCCAAAGAGGCTCTCAAGAGGCCCCAAGAGACCCTCAATCGGCCAAGAAAGGCCCCGAAACAGCTTCCCAAAGTCCTCCAAACTGCCTCCAAGAGGCCCCCGAAGAGGCCTCCCACGAGATCCCAGCGACTATCCAATAGCCTTCAGAACCACAACCCAAGCACGGTGGCGGGATGTGCCGAGTGCCAGTCGTTCTATATATACACATATATATGTATATATGTATACATATACACAAATATACATATATATATATATATCAACTTATTAATAAACACATGACTAGGTATATGGGCATACTGGTATGAACAGTATACATAGGTGGATATACATATGTATATATATATATATATATATATATAGGTTGCCACCCCCGGGCTCCCCATCTTAATGCTGATGGCGCTGCGCCGACGGCCAACAAACTTGAACCGCGCGGCGTCCCTGCATGGACATTGGATTGCGCAGCGTGTGGAGACAGACCACACGGGGGTTCGGGTGGCATTTCTATGATACCAACTGTTGCTCAACTGACTATGTTACAGCTCGTTCGTCGCATGGCCAAGAGACGGAACACTCTGTTTCCAGATCGGACGACAAGGGAGGTTGGTAGGGCGGGGGTGAGCGCATCAACTCACGTGACTGGTTTTTCGGGGGCGTGCAAACATGGATTGGCGATCCATGGATTTGGCGCGCAGTCGCCAAATCCCTGCATCGGGGGAGGTGCCCTCCCCCCAAAAACGGCCGGTGCCGCCTCGCCCCGCGGCGGAGATCCGCGAGATCCCATGGAGACGGGACCCGTCGCTAATCCACGCCCCCTCTGTCCATGTTTGCGATCGCCTGAGTTTTCCTGGCGCCTCCCGGCGCTGGTGTAGGGCATGCATTGGGAATCGCGCTCGGCGGCGGGGCCGACACCAGCCGCATGCAGTCGATGCCGTACCCTCCCCCTTCCCTGCAGCCATCGTGCTGCCGCAAAGGGACACTGGCGGCACGAAGGAGCACTCCTGGCCACACATTGACCAGGGACCGACCGTCCTGGCACTCCTGTACGCCTACCACGAAATACTATCAGAACCCGAAATGTTCTAAGAACCGAAACAACGTGCGTAGAACAGAAACCCGATGTGTTAAAACAAGACAGTCCCAGCCAGCCATGGTCTAAGAACATTTAGTGCAAACCACACAAGACTCTTAGAACGTTCTCTGGTGGACCTATAGAATAAGCAGGACGCATCGCCACTGCTCGAACACAGCGAACCTCGGCCACGAATGGGGTCCCCCCGCCCCGGGTCTACTCTGGATGGGGAATTGATCAAGGGGGGGGATTGACCTCCCGACTGAGCCTGCCCAATCCCGCCCACCTCCAGCCTCCTCCCCCGCATCCTCCTCCTCATCCTCCAACCCTACCCCCACCCGTTCCGAAAGCACGTGCCCAACCCCCTCAGCGGATTCAAGGGGGGGCGATTATTGTCACATCCAGAGTATGGATCTAAGGAGCAGCCCCCAAACCAAGACCCCTCCTGAACCCTATGCTCTAATGCTCATCATGTCAGCGCCTTGGCTGAGCGCAATACGGAACTGTCCCGGCTCCGCGCGGATGTCTTAAGAGAACCGCCAACGGGGTTCAAGCGCCGACCCAATAAATCCGCGTGATGCTCCCAAACAGTTTATTGTGATGTCTTCTGGTCCTCTTCGAAGACTCTAACTCCCCCTTTCGTCCGACATGGCTGTTGCACTCTTGTGCTACTGGAACACCTCAAAAAGTCGCGCCCTGCACAGCTCTGCTACACGCAGGAGAGACCCTGGGCAAGAGTGACCTCTGGCGCGCGACCCTCGGGGGACGCGGGGCTGCCAGACCTGGGCGCGGCAGCCGCTGCTACCACATCGCATTCAGTCACCTCGGGACCCCAGTGTGTCGGCGGTGGACAAACCTCCCATTAGTAGACCTCCCCTGAAAGAAAACGGCCCGGGACCGAAACCGACGGACCAGGACCCGCAAAAATGATGGCCGCGACGCCCTCTCGCGAACCGAAAACGGCCAATTCCTGAATCGACGTGTCATGGTAGGAGGTCTGTCCAACCCCGAGTGTGCCCGCACCAAAGGTCCCTCCGGCGAAAGGCCACTCCTCACGTGCACCCGAGCCGCGCGGAGCTCGGGCCTCTTCGCCCTCTCCCTCCGCTCCCTGGCGAAGCGTGGCGCCGCCCCGACCCAGGCCGCGAGGCGCGAGGGGCGGCGACGCTCGCGCCCCCTGGGGTGCCGTGTCGAACACGAGGCGCTCCGACTTCTGTGATGGAAGCTTCCGAGATGGGGTCCGAGAAGAGCGGGGGCAGGGAGATCGCGCCGCATCGCCGATGCATCGCCGATGCGTGGAGGATGCACGAAGATGCATCGGCGGCGTCGGCGGTGCATCGGCGACGCCGGCGTGGAGAAAATCTGTCTCCACATCGCACCGCATCGCCGATGAATCCGCGACGCTTGTTTCTCCGACCCCACTCGGGCCCCATCTAAGAGGCGCAGATTTGAAAGATGGGAGAACATCATCACTCGGGTAGGGGATCGACTACAGAATCGATCTGGCACTCCAAAATTGATGAGCCCGCCGGATCTAGGAACAGATGTACAACGTCCAGTAAATCTACGAACGCTCTACGCGTTTCTCCTACACTCGGCGGGGAAATCACCACGGGAGTTTCACAATTCTGTAGTCAACCCCCTATTCGAGGCAACGCTTCTCCAAAACCCCCCCGGGGGCAGTCTGACCTGGGTCTCGGGGCGAAACCGGCCGTGGTGACGAGGAGCCGGCAGCGGCAGCGGTGCATGCTCCTGCTCCGACTCTTGGCCACCGACCGTCCCCTGGCGCCATGGCGACACAGACTCCCATGAAGAAGCCGAACTCGCGCAGGGCCTCGGGATCGACGAGACACGGGACCGATGCCGCCACTGCCGGGACCTCTCTTGCAGTGCAACTTGACCTAGAATGCAGGGCGAATCCAGCCGTGGCGGCAAGGGCCCCCTCGGGAGAAGCCCATAAGGGCGAAAACGAGGAAAAGGCAGCGGTCTCGGTTATCCTTTTCCTCCTCCAGCAGCCCTGAGGGAGCTCGCCAGGTTGGCCAAGAAAGAGGCGGTCGTCGTGAACGACGTGGCGGCAGTGGAGGAGGCCGCCTGAGTTGGGGTGGACGAAAGGAAGGAACGTGGTTTTCGAAGAAAGCGCTCGTCTCTAATGAAGGGGCCCTGGGACACACAAATAAATACACACAAATAACAGGATCCCCCATAGTTCCCCATATTTTCTGGGTTCTTGTCTTCCCCCCCACTTCCCATATTTTCCTGGGAATCGACGATTGATTGTGTCTGTGTGTTTTCTCCCCTCCTGATCTAATGCGTGTCTGAGCGGGCCCAATCCCCCCGCCCCAGTTTCAGAGCCCGAGGCGCTCCATGCGGGGGAGAGCGCAGTCTCGAGAAATGGCACCCACCTCGGAAGACCGCGGCCTACGCGATGAGGGTAATACTGAAATCGGGGGAGCGGGGGGGAGGCGCTTGCTTGGCGGCGCACACAAGGGGGTGGGAGGAGGGGGCAGGGTTTCTTAGAAGCAGGCTGCTTCTTAGAAGGCGCCAGCCTTACATCTATAGATAAGGCCCGCGCCTTCTGAGAAGCAGAGGTGCTTCTAAGAAGCCCTCCCCCCTCCCCCCCCCCCTCTGCGCGTGGCTGACTTGCGCCAACTTCCCGTCGTTGTACCTGGGCATTGTGTCGAAAACGCCGGCAACAAAGGAGGGGTTACCCGTCGGTCGGAAGAAGTGAAGTGGGAGGGCGCCGGAAGTAGACGGGGTTTCCCCCCGCCCCCAGAAAGGGAGCGAAAAGGGAAACCCACTCGACTCTTGAGATAGAAGGCGCCCGAAATAGATTGGGTTCTGGGAATCACCAACTACCTACTTTCGACGACCATCATCCGCCGACACAGTCAGCGTGTGTGAGAAGCTTTTCGACGCGAGGCCAGCCCAACCCAAACTGAAGTAACGCCTAATTCGAATCGTTGTCGTAAGGGAGATCGAACAAATAAGAGGGATCGAACAATGTCGTAATTACATCGATGGGAAGCCCCGTCCTGTTGCACCCTTCCCCGGCGGGTTCCCGAGGGGGGATCCCGAGGGGGGATCCCGAGGGGTCCAGGGAGTCGGGGTCGCCGGGGGAATCCCGAGCTGAAGAACCTTAGACTCTGGAGTTTGAAAGGTTTGGACTCCAGCTTCCAGGCTGGGTGCTTAACCAGCCTCGAACGGATCCCTATCCCTAAGATGGGCGAGCAAAGAGCGAGGACAATCTTAGGGATGGGCCCTCAGAAACCGAGGGAATCCTCAAGATCGGCATCGAGGTGAGGTGATGTCAAACACAGGGATAGGTTAGATGCTCATTCTGGGGACCTTCCTGGAGCCATTCGCTCCACTCGTGCGTCGAAGCTGCGTCGAACCTGAGTCGAACCTGAGTCGAACCTGAGTCGAATCTGAGTCGAATATGTGTCGAACCTGAGTCGAACTTGAGTCGAACCTGAGTCGAACAGATCCATTAGTTGGGCCCCAGGAAGGTCCCCCAAACGAGCATCGAAGATAGGTATGTGATGCAAACTGGTAAGAGCTGCGGCCCCTCCTCCTCGTCCTCCCCGAGTGGGCCGGAACGGGAGCTCCGGCCGAGGCCGGAGCCGGGGCCGGAGGGGAAGCCGATAGGCCGAGGCCGCGGCGAGCGCCAGGGCCAGAGTCGCGGCCGGGGTTCCGCGGCAGGCGCCGGGGCTGGGGCCGGGGCAAGGGCTGACGACCTACCAGACCACCCCAACCCAACCCGAAGACCCGAATTCCGGGTTGGGGGGGTAAGGGTTCCACATGTATTTCTTTGATGTTTCCCGACCCCCCCCCCACTGGAAATCGAGGGTAAATCTGAGCCTTCGGGTTGGGTTGGGGTGGTTTGGTGGGTGGTGAAGGGCAGGGGTCGTTATGTTGCATCCTCGAAGGGACCTCGTCTGTCCCGTCGCGGCCCTGTCCGCGTCGGATCCGTGTCGAGTCCCTGTCGGGAGCGTCGGATCCGTGTCGAATCCGTGTCGAATCCGCGTCGAAACCACGCCCAATCCGCGTCGATTCCGCATCGAGCACGCGTCGGGCCCCCAAAAAGACACCCATTTTTGGGACAGGCGAGGTCCCCCCAAGATGCAACCGAACGGTCGGGCTGGTGTAGACCCGGAGTCCAAGAGAGTCCGAAGCCTGGAACTGCGGAGTCCCCATTTTGTACTTCTCCCCACCGGGCGCTCTCCAGGCAAAACTCCAGAACTCTGAGGTTCGGGGTTCTTTCGTTTCCCCCGTTTATCCCGCGTCCTCGCCCCCTCGTCCTCAGCAAGAGTATCATTATCCTCGGTCATCTCCCTTCTCCTCCTCCTCCGGAGCAGGAGGGGCGCGGAGGACGAGGAAGACGAGGAAAACGACAAGGACGAGGAAAACGAACACGAAGAAAACGAGAGAACATACAACGGAACGGAAGGCAACACGGAACGGAAGGAAGGGACAACGAGCCGAACGGGACAAATGAATATTCTCTGCGTGGAGCTCCCCAGATGTGCATATATTAGCACGAACCTGTCCGCCGTGTCTAGGCGCAAAAGTTGTCGAATGTCAGCGGCTTTGAGTATTGACGGACTGGGAGTGGATCTAATTGTGAACGAGTTGGAAAGTGAACGCGTCTCAGTAGTACGAATGCGTCGTTGCGCCTGAGTCTGAATATGTCTAAGCTTAGGATGGGTACATCTGCGCGTCGGTGGCCTGAGCGTGTCCGGGCGTGACTGCGTCGAAGTGGCTACGCTACCCCTCCTCCACGATGAAGCAAATAATGAAGTGGTGCTCGCGCATACGCCGGGCGAAACCCTTGCGCTTGGCTGGCGCAACAAATCTCGCGTAGTGGCTGGGCCGTGATGCAGCCTGCCACGCCACGGAGCAATGGGGCCCGGTTTGCAGGAACAGATGCGGAACACCTAGGATTGGAGCCACTTTTTAATGACAAGGCAGCCCGTGCAGCACGAGCCGATCCTGCCGCCACGAAAGCGAGAGCCGCAAAATGCGGCAAGGAGGCACCGCAAACAGCGGCCTCCAAGAAGCAGCGCGCTCGCCGCGCCGCGTGGGTGTGCGCCGTCAGGTGAGGCAGCCACGCGAGCCACCATCCACCCCGTGCCGAGCCTGAAAAGGCTCAGACCACCGAAGGCACTCCCCAACTCATTCACTCAGGCGCTTGCCCGTCTTTGGGTCCAAGCCTGCCCTGATATTGGCGACCTTCAGGTTGCGCAGGCGCAGCGCGTTGCCTGAGGCTGCGACGCACGTCTTGCCGAGCGCCCTGTGCTTGCCATTGATCTCCTTTGCGTGCGCCTTGCAGCGCGTGCAGATCCTGAATCCGTTGATGCTGAGGAGCGCGTGGCCCGCTCCTTCAGCATCCTGGGTGCCTGATCCCCCAGGCTCGTCCACCTCCATGGCGTCCTGGGCGACCGCGGGGCCTGCGTCCACCTGGCCGTCGGCGGGGTCCGCCGCCGCTACGCCCTGAGCCTCGCGCGCAGCACGGGCGGCGGCCACCGCGCGCATGAGGGCAGCACCAGGCGAGAGGTCCTGGCCGCTGCTGCTGCTGCTGCTGCTGCCACCGCCAGCCGCTGCCGCCTCAGGCCGTCGCACCGCCCGCGTGCCCGCAGCTGGTGGCTCGCGAGCGGCGCCGACGGGGCTCGGCGCAGCCTGCTGGATCTCGGGCTCGGAGGCCGCCACGATCTCGTCGTCCTGTGCGCACTGAGCCTCCTGCTCGAGCCTGTGCGCCGCCGCCAGCGCCACCGCCACAGCACCTGCAGAAGCCAAAGCCGAAGCAGCAGGCTTGCGCCTCGCGCCGCTTGCCACGGGCGCAAACGGCTTGCCCACACACGGGTCCTTGAGCAGCCGCTTGATGCTGAGGTCGGTGTACGCCGTCTTGAGGCAGGCCCTGCAATGAACTCCGTCGCCAGCCACCTTGATCACGCCATGCCTGGTGATGCTGAGAGGCGGCCCCTTGTGAATCGGCTTGCAGTTCGGGTCGATGTCCAGCTTCAGGTCAGCTGCCTCACACCCCGCTCGCGCAACCCAGTGCACGACTCCGTCGAGCGTGAGGGACCGTCGCTGCCAGGCTTCGCGAAGCTCAAGCGGTGCCCTCACTGCGGCTGCAACTACCTTCGCAGCACGGTCGGCCTCCCAGTTGCCACGCCTGTCGCGGGCAGTGATGTCCCCGTTCTGGACCATGGCCGCGGTGGCGTGCGCCTTCACCTTCTGAATCGTGAGCCCCTGGGGCCCAATGCCACCGAAGTCGTCCAGTGCCGCCCAGACGCGCCTCCAGATACACCCCCAGGCAGAGGTCGCCTTGGTGGTACTGGCTTCGCCCCTCGCCGTCAGGCCTTTGGTAACGTACGAGGCGTCGAAGGCCGCTGTGATCGGAGGCAGGCTGTGGCGGAGAAGCACCAGGCACCCCAGGAGCTCGGCCCCGTCTATGGACTGCAACGGCCCAGGCAAAGGTGTGCCCAATGCCTTGACGGTCGACTCGGGTCCAGGATCCCAGTCGTCGCCGCCGTCGGGCAGCTGCACCATGCCGCATGCCCCCACCGCCAGCGAAGTCCCAGCATCGTAGACCGCGCCGTCAGAGTAGACCGTGGTGTTGGAAAACGGGAACCCGTCGCCGCCCTTGAGCCACTGCACGTGCGCGAGGAGGTCGTCGCCTGGAGGGCGCCATTCGATGGGAACATGCGTAAAGCACTAAGGACTCGTGCCCCTGAGGGGGGCCGAATCTATAGGAACAGATGTAAAACACATGGGGCTGGAGCCACTCATGTGGTCTCCTGGTGCCTCCTGATGTTTCCTGAAGCCTCTTGGAGTCTCCTGGGGCCTCCCGGGGCCTCCTGAGGGCGCCTCCTGATGTTTTCTGAAACCTCTTGGGGCCTCCTGGGGCCCCCTGGGGCCTCCTGAGGCCTCCTTGTACCTCTTGGGGCCTCCTGGTGCCTTCTGGTGCCTCCTGAGGCCTCTTCGTGCCTCCTGGTGCCTCCTGGGGTCTCCTGGAGCCTCCTGGGGCTTAGTAGGGGCGATTCGAGCCCCAAGAGAGGCCCTATCTAAGGGAACATACGTAAGACACTTGCAATTGGAGCCGTATGAGAGGGGTTCAGCATCATCAACAACACCATCCTCGGGGTCATCGTTATCATGGTACCCAGCAGCATTGCCATCATCACCATCATCACCCGCATCATCATCATCATCATCATCATCATCATCATAATCACCATTCACACCAACACGATCACCACCATCATCGCAGCATCTGGCCACAACGAAACAAGCACACCGCTCGAAGCATCCTCAAAATTTGGCCTCCTCTGGGGGCGACAGCCGGCGCCTCGCTCCGGAACACGGAAGATGTCGCGCCCCGAAACAAAACGAACCGCTTGATACAACCCCGCCAGTTGGGCGCGAAGTGTGGAGTGCAATGCCCCCTGGCGGCTCCCCTTTGGGAATGCTGCAACCCGCACTTCGGTCGAGACATCCTCAGAAGATGTTCCACCATCATCATCACCAGCATCGTCATCTCCGTCAACACCATTCTCACAAATCTTCTCATGAAATTATGTGGCTTAACATGGCCTAAAACAACACGACCTGACATACCATTGCATGACCCATCACGCCATAACGTGACATATCATAAATCATCGCGTCGTAACATGACATAGCCTACCATGTCGCAACACAACACAACATACCTAACCATAGCCGAACAAACCAGATTATATCATAAGCACATAAACCCACAGCATAATGAGCAGGAGGGAAAGGTGTGGGAGTTGGCGTGGTCGGAGTAATCACTCACTGCATGGAGCTCCGCATATGTACATATATATAAACATGGACCTGTATGGCGTGTCTAGGCGCAACAAGTGTTCGAATGCAAACGGGTCTGAACATTGACGGTCGGAGAGTGAATCTCACTGTGAATGAGCTGGAACATGAATGAATATCAATAGTTTTGGCGCGTCTCTGCGCATGAACCTGAAGCATCCTGGGGCCTCTTGGAACCTCCTGGGGCTTCCTTGAGCCTCCTGGAGCCTCCTGGGTCCTCCTAGGGCCTCTTGGGGCTTCCCGTGGTCTCCTGAAACCACCCTGGGTTTCGCGTGGCCTTCTGGGGCCTCCAGGGACCTGCGGGGGCCTCCCAAAAAGGATTCGTGCCCCAGGAGAGGCCCAACCTACAAACACATGCGTCAGGCAATTCGGATTGAAACCACAACAGAGTGACAATCTACACGAACACGCGTGAAACACCAAGAACTCGCGCCCGAGGGGAGGACCAATCTGCAGGAACACGCGTAAAACACTTGGGAGTGGAGACGCAAGAGAAGGAGAACCTATATACACATACGTCAAATACACAAGGTTCGTGCTCCAAGGGAGGCCCAATCCATAGAAACATACCTGAAACACCGTGCATTGGAGCCCCTTCTGTGGCCTCCTGACGCCTCCTGCTCCCGAGGCCTCGTGGATGCTCCTGGGGCCGTCCCGGGGGCCTCCTGGTGCCTCGTGGCGCTTCCTGGCGCTTCCTGTGGCGCCCTGTGGCCTCCTGGTGTTGCCTGGGGCTTCCTGGAGACTCTTGGGGCCTCCTGGTTCCGCCTGTATCCTCGTGGGGCCGCCTGTGGCCTCCTGATACCTCCTGGGGCCTCCTGGAGCCTGCCACGGCCTCCTGTGGCGCCCTGAGGAGGATCCGTGCCCACGAGCCTGGCCAGCAAGCACACCGTTCGAGACATCCTCGCAATCTGGCCCACCTGGGGTGCTAGATCCAGCGCCTCGCTCGAGACAACCCCAAAGTCTGGCGGCCCGCGCCTCGAGCTCCTCCGCGGACGCGCCGAAAGAGGAGAGGGAGGCCGCCGACTCGGCGGGGGCCGAAGGTCGCGTCGCCGCCCCCCGCGAGGGTCCGGGCAGCGAGGCGACCGCCGCATCGCTGGCCACCGGCGCCAGAGGCGCCGCTGCCGGCTCCGCCGCCGCCGCCGCAGCCCGGGCTGGGCTGGGCTGGCGCTGACCGCCCCAGCGCCGAGGAGCAGCAGGCCGAGTCAGCCCAGGAGTCGTCCCCGAGGCCCGACACCTCGGCGCCGTCCCGCGAAGCATCCACGGCCATGGCGTCGCCGTCCCGGCGGGGCCCGCCGCCGCCGCCAGTCGCCACGGCAGCAGCAGCCACCGCCTGCGCCTGGCGGAGGCGCCCGCCCGCCGCCCGCGGCCCGCCGCGCCTCCGCCGGGCGCAGGCGTCGGCGCCGCCGAGGGAGGGCCCCCAGCAGAGCCAGCAGCGCCTTCGTGAACACCACGATCTGGTCGAGGCTGCTCCTCGACACCGCCCGTCGCCGCGGGCGCGCACAGCGTCGGCGCGGCAGCAGCGAAAACTGCGGCCGACAGCGCCGAGCGCGCCACGGCGGCGACGGTGCGCCGAGGGGCGCCACCGCCCACGGCCGCCCGAACCGGATTTCTGTAAATACAAACCCCGAAACGGCAAGCCCACACAAAGTGAATGTCATGTGGGTTTCTTTTAGTCTTCGTCCCTGGCCGAACAAAATCCACACGGAATTTCCTGATAATTCCGGAACGCAATTCTTGAAGAGCATCCGTGCCCACGAGTCTGGCCAACAAAATAAGCAAACCCCTCGAGGCATCCTCAAAATCTGGCCCCCCTTGGTGGCGAACATGAGGGCCTCGCTTGAGACATTCTCAAAATCTGCTCCAAAAGCGGAGAATGTCGGACACCAGAACAGGCAAACCGCTTGAGACATCCCCGCCACTGTGGCGCGAAGGGAAGCCGTACAATACCTCCTGGCGGCTCCCCCTTGGGGATGCTGAAACCAGCGTCTCGCTCGAGACATCCTCAGAATTTTCTCCGCAATCATCATAATCATCATCATCATCACCATCATTATCATCATCATCATCATCATCATCATCATCATCATCATCATCATCATCATCGTCATCGTCATCGTCATCGTCATCGTCATCGTCATCATCATCATCATCATCATCACCGTCATCGTCATCATCATCCGCAGCATCATCATCACCACAAGTATCATCTTCATCACCATCAGCATCACCATCACCGCCATCATCATCATCATCGTCATCATCATCAGCATCATCATTATAATCATCATCATCGCAACATAACGGTTCATACCATAGCATAGCATGGCGTAGCATAGCATGACAACCTATCACACCATATCATGGTCATAATACCGTAGCATATAATGGCATGCCGTACATGTCATACCATAGCATACAACACCGTGGCATAACATAACAAGCCATACAATAATAAGAGGAAGCGGAGGAGGAATAGGCGGAGTGAGCGTGAAAAAGTTGGGAGATCGCACTAATATCAAAAACCCCATCCTTTGGACATTGGAAGCAATAGTCCAATTCTATGGATATGGAAATAACTTGAGCCCCATCCTCCAGATATGGAGAGTAACATAATCCCAATCCTTCGTATATGGGTAATAGCACAACATAACACAAAATACCGAACCATACTATAAATTAACATGACATGACATAACGTAACATGGCAGAACAAGCATCACATATCAATGTGACTCTGGGTGGGGAAAGAGAAGGAGGTATGTGAATGGGCGGAGTGTTCCGCCTCGGTGCGGTCGGAGAAATAACAAGAACCCATCCCATAGATATGGGGAACAATAACCTCATTCTTGGATACGGGTGATAAAACACATCATCCTTAAACTATGGAGAAAACGGACAGAAACATATGCGGAACAACGGGAAACTGAAACGGAACGAACGCAAGAAAAAACGGAACGGAAAAATAACGAGACTGAACGGAATATCGATTGTATACAACAACAGAAAAACGAAACCCAACACATGAAACGGAAAGGGGAAACACAAACGAAACTACCAAACACATACAACGAACTAAAAACATGGAATGGTGAAACAGAAAACCGGAAAACCAACACGAAATGGACAGAACATGAACAAAAAATAAAAAATCAACGGAACGGAAAATCAATCACATACCTGAAGGAAAACAAGACAAAAACGGAAATACCATTACACGGAACCGACGAATAATAAAAAACAAACGGAACACGGTAACGTAACAAAACGAAACGGAAATACTTACATTTTTGGAACATATCAAAACAAAACGGAATGGAGGGAATGTAAAACGGGACGGAGGAAAAACAACACATGATGGCAGAAACATCGTAAAATAAATAAACAAAACAGAAAAAAAAACAGGGCTAAACGGAACGGAAAGAAGGTAGACTGGAACGGAACAGAAACGGGACAAATGGAGGGTCAAATGACACAAAGCAAGGGTAAAGATCCGCCGGCCCCTTGGGGTTCATCGGTGTGTGAGATGCCCCCCCCCTCCACAAACCCCTCCTCCGGGAGCCCCGTCCGTTCGATTTGGATGGCCAGGGGGGGGTCTGACTGGGCCGGCCAGGGGGGGGGGGGGGTACTTTGCTCCAGAAATGCTGCCAGGGGGGCATCGAAGGCCTCAAAACGGGCCACGAGGGCCCCGAGAGACCTCCAAGACGGTCCAAGAGGGCCACGAGTCGCCGAAACATCGTCCCAAGACGCCCGAGATGGCCTCCAGACGGCCCAAGATGCCTCCAAGACGCCCCAGGAGGCTTCGAAGAGGCCTCCCAAGAGGCCAAAATCATTGATTGTCATAGATATTATTGTTTTTTGCTCGAAGACATGGCTTCTTGGTTTTGTCTAAAGTCTATTGTTTGTCACTGGGCCTTTCTGTTCTCAGCCGAGTGCTGCGCTGCAGCAGGTAAGTCCTCGTCCCTCTGCCCTTCGGTTGGTTGGTTGGCTTGGCGCTATGCGCAACGCAGGTGCGTGGGTGCGTCGCCATGGGCTCGCCCCCGCCTGGTAAGTTGGTTGATGCTGCTTATCACCAGCAGCACGGGAAGCAGCCTCTGTAGGACGAAGCAAGAATTTCCACAGGCGGGGAAGACTTCCCAAAGGTCGGGAACGCCACACCGCAGGATGGGGAGCTTCTCCGCAGGACGGAGACCTTCCCCAGGACGGAGAAGCGCTCAGATTCTAATCCTCGTTGCTGCGTTAATTACCGCTGCTCCTCGTCACTGGCGCTGTGCTCGAAACCATCCCTCGTCCACCCTGCGTTGTTTCCTGGGCTGGCGCTCCTGCCGGACGGGCCCTTGGTGGATTCCAGTCGGGTCCCGTCTGGCGGCGCCTGGCCCCCCATTTCGCCCAACGGAGGCGCGGGAGTGCCGGCCCATGTTGTCTGGAGGGCGCGCCCGCAGAGACTTTCCTGTTTTTGTGAAGATTCCTCCTGTAGAGGGACGGGCCCGACTTAAACCAAGCACTAGGTCGGGTATGTCCTCCTACAGGCAGATTTTGAGCGACAAATTGAAACACACACACACAAAGAATACACAACACATATTCAAGCATGGTAGAAAAAACATCCCCTGACGATTCTCCTACTACTTTTAAGTTTTCTTCCTGCAGGGGGACACGCCCGATTCAAAAACCCAGCACGCCCCGACGCCCAGGCGCTCCACCGGCCGGGGCGGGGGCGAGCGCACGCGGAGCATGACGATGCCGGAGCCGCGCGCGCGCGCGGCAAGGGCAGGATGCGCGAGGCAGCTCGACGGGCGGTGGACCTGAACAGATTCAGGAGGGGAAACAACACACAGACACAATTAATCGTCCACTCCCAGGAGAATATGGGAAGATATGGGAAATGGGGGGAAGACGAAAACCAAGAAAATATGGGAAAATATGGGGAATCCTTTTATCTGTGTGTATCTATTTGTGTGTCCCTGGGCCCCTTGACAAATTCTGGCCCCCCGGGGGCCCGAGCACATCCGTGCCCCCCGCCCCTCGAGGTCTCTGAACATCAAGCCTCCAGGCGGCGGTCATGCAGACGTCCCCGCCTCGGAGGGAGGCGGCGGCGGAGGGTCGCGCCGCGTCGCCGACGGCGTGGCGAGACGTCACCGCGGAGAAGATCGGTCTCTGCATCCAGCCGCGTCGCCCGTGCACGGAGTCGGGGGCCAGGGAATCGCGCTGCATCGCCGAGGCAACGCCGGTGCACGGGCGACGTCGGCAACGCGTCAGCGACAGCAGCGCGGAGAAGATGGGGCCGCGCGTGGAGCCGCATCGCCGCGATGCCTTGAGGACGTGGCGCGCTCCGCCGACCTTCTCTGCTCGGACCCCGTCTCGGGCAGTCGCATCTGGTGCCTACCCCTGCAGGTCAGGATTCGGCAAAACCGGCCGGGGCTCAGAACTTGAAGGGTGTCTGCGACCAAGTGGCCCCCCCGGCGGGCATGTCTGATGCCCCAGCGTCGAGTGGACCAGCAAGGGCAGGGTCTGCAAGTGGCCGCAGACGCGGGGCAGGATCAGGGGAGAGAGGAGAGCAGCAGTCATGTTCGGCAACTGTGAGGGGGGGTGGGGGCGGGGCAGGACTGCGGCAGCTGCCGAGGCATGAACGCCCGTCGGGACGACCCAAGAAACCGAGCGGAACATGCGCAGTCGGGGCTGGACGTGGTCTAAGTGACGGCGACCTCGGGCCGCCACATCTCGCGGGCGCAGGCCTGGAACACGACGGCCGCGGCGCCCACTCGAGGACCGAAAACGGACAGTTCACGAACCGACGCGTCGGGGTGGGGCTTCTCTGGCCATCGCTCGGACGTCCATCCCCTGTGCTTTTGTCGGTTTCGTGCGTGGCGTTTTCGCCAAATGATCAAGGATGCTCCTCGATGGTCCTCGCCGAAGGAAAAATGCACACGTCCGAGCGATGCCAGGGGAAGGGGCGGGGAGCGCCGCCGCGCCGGCGCCGCACCCCTGCCAGGCGCGAGCCTGCCGTGCAGTGCAGCCTCGCCTCGCAGTGCCGTGCCGTGCCGTGCCGTGCCGTGCCGTGCCGTGCCGTGCCGTGCCGGTCCTCGCCGAAGAAAAAAATGCACACGTCCGAGCGACGCCAAGTTCTGCCCACCCCCGACGAGCGCGAATCCGCACGGCCCTGGCCCTGGGGCAGGGCGGGCCAGCAGGCCCCCGTCGGCGATCCGTGGGCGGCTACAAGGAACGGGCCCCAGGACACACAAAGAAATGCACACAAATGAAGAGATATTCCCCCTATGTTCCCCATATTTTCTGCATGGCTGTCTTCCCCCCCACTTCCCATACGTTCCCATATTTCCTGGGGAATCGAGGATTAATTGTGTCTGTCTGTTTTTCCCCCTCCTTATACAAAGGGGGTCGATGCGTT
The DNA here is from genome assembly GCA_963575745.1 of Prorocentrum cordatum. Lineage (NCBI taxonomy): Eukaryota > Dinophyceae > Prorocentrales > Prorocentraceae > Prorocentrum > Prorocentrum cordatum. The sequence continues at coordinate 409,271 of CAUYUJ010018738.1, forward strand.
GGCCCCCCGGCTCCCGTCCTCGTCCCCGGTGGTGTTCGGCCTGGCCCCCCCCCCGGGCTCTCGCCCTCGTCCCCAAACCGTGCGCCCGGAGAGAGTCCATGCCGAGGACGCACGCAAAACCTCTGGTGGTGACGTCCTGCGCGCGAGCAGGCTCACCGTGCGAGAGAGGCGGCAGCGCCGCCGGACCCGAACAGGAGGGAGAGGGGAGAGCAGCACCTGCGAAAGTGGGGGGGTGGGGTAGAGGGAGGAGGAGGAGGAGGAGGAGGAGGAGGAGAAGGAGGAGGAGGAGGAGGAGGAGGATAAGGAGGAGGAGGAGGAGGAATAGGAGGAGGAATAGGAGGAGGAGGAGGAGGAGGAGGAGGAGGAACAGGAGGAGGAGGAAGGGAGGAGGAGGAGGAGGAGGAGGAGGAGGAGGGGCGCCCGTGTGCGGAAAACGGTGAAGACAGTGGATGGCTAGGATGACGTTTGCCTGTCCTGAACGCTGTGATCACAGTAGGGGGCCCGACCACAGGAAACCTTCCACAAGAGACCGAACCCTGAGACCCCAGGGCGTCCATGGATGTTTGGTGCGGGAACGTCGCGCTCTCCATGGCAAGAGCAGCGTCGAAACCCAGGAAAACCAGAGCACCCTGGAGGCAAGAAGGGTGTCTCTTGGTAGGGGCCTCCACTGCAGGGGGCTGGGATGACGAGGGGCGTCTGCCTGTCCCGCGCGCCGTGGTCGTGGCAAGCT